>JAMKCH010084666.1:0-47917 GCA_023653785.1 Ophioderma brevispina | reverse complement strand
ACACAGATGGACCTTTAATATTCTGTAGTCTTGTAGGTCTATCAAATGAAGATGAGTACAGGTTCATATAATCTATTTCCGTGTGATTGAGTGTCCTCCCACCCATCTGTCTATTTGTGTTCTCCCTCCATTGCGTGCTGTATGGATCATTTTGTTTCAGCACTGTACCCAAATAACCTCATCTACAGGTCACGGTTTTATTCCGTACATGTTTGTATTCATGGTAGCTAGGACCTCGCTCATGGGGGAGCTCAGTTTTTTTTTTTTTTACCCACGGGTTAGACCCTCTTCATTACCTGGATGCTCGGGGCCGCTCTTTTTTCTTCTCTTCTGCAAAACGGTGATCATGAACTTAATTCCTCCCCCCCCCAATTATTACATGACGCGTCGTGACGCCCGTGAGTATTCGGCACAAGCCGATAAAATCAATACCGTAGTCATGAATTCCAAGGCGTCTCTGTAAGTAGTTTCCCTACTATAGTTTTCTTCGCGCCCTTCCCTCCATTGCATACTCACACACTCTTTACTAACACACTATATACAATTACAACAAAAGCCGCGTTTACAGTGTCAGATTTATTATGTTGACTTGCTAGCTGGGACCATAGAAGATGTAATGGGGGACTCTTGAGTTTCGTTCCACAACACACACAACAAACCCAAACCGACTACATTTGTATAATAATCTGGTCGGGGCGCACATTTAATTATTGCATATTTATAATATGATTAAAAAGATAAAGCACTTCTTTGGAAGAAACTTCGTTTTATATGGATTTCCTCGAAACAAAACGTCTGTTATAAAATTTGGCTTACGTTCCCCACTTCCACCCGCGGAGTAGTTTGGTGTAAAAAAGTAATCATTGTTAAACAAATCTGCCTCCTGCCATCCTCTCAAGCATTTACTTACTATCATATCCTGAATTGCAACAGAAGTGCATCGATGTAGGCCAAGGCATTCCAAACCGTTATTGCTGACTTTCCCCAAACACACTCAAAAATCCTCATCCTTCAATTCTCATATCTGGTGCGCCTTTGTAGATATCTCTAACACTTTGTTGACTTTGTCCCATTTCAAAATTAGTTGACCATTTATTGGAAATAATCGTCCTCGTTCCCGAGCTCAACATTACATCTGAGGTATTGTATTCCTGAAAGGACAACTTACAATTTTGGCAAAGAGATAACTGACAATGAGATACCGTTTATTGAATAAATCTTTCCTTTTAAGGAAGGGAATTGTTAATTTTTAATATCTGATCAAACGCCATTTTAACTGCAAATTCCACAAAGTTGCCATTAAGTGTCAGTAGTTAAAAGTGAAATATATCCCGCGCGATTCAATATTAGAAAATAAATAACACCGACTGCAAAATTATCATCGTTGTAATCTAAAACAAACAAAGGCAAAACAAACAAATATGCAAAACAAAAACAAAACAAAAATGCTCTACAAAATTATATCGAACAAATTACACGGTCATAATCGTTATTTGCTTGCACTGTAAGTTTCCTGAAAGTACGAAAATTGTCATCTACCTACCCAAAGTGGGCATGCAACTGGCATAGAAATAACTGGCATAGAAAATAATTTTATTATTGATTTAAAAAAAAAAAAAAAAAATTTCACTAAAAAAAATGGAAAATCACTTGCCTACATGTGCCATCATTTCCGTAGACTGGCCTCGCGCGTACAATAGTTACCATTATTGGTCGCTCTTTCTTTATGTAGTACGTTGACTTGTCAAATCCGTAACTACGCAAACAATTACAAAGGCCTAAACAAAATAAGATAAAAGGAACATAAAAAGCCATACCAAACACACACACACGCACGAGCACTCACAATGATATCGGGCTAGTTTGACGTTTGCAAGATATATTGAACTACTTCTAATATCCGGTTTAAAATCGGTTTCAATTGTTTGTATGGGAATGTTACAATAGGAGATATACATTTACTTCACGCTCTTATCTCAAAGGTATTTCAAGGAATGGACCCTGTGGGCTCTATCGATATTTCCCCTTCCCCCTTAATTATACCCACAGTCAAACAAAAATGCTGACATGGATTTGACACTTATTTGCAACCGCATAAAAATGTGAGCCTATTTTGAGAAGTATCTGTGCATTCTAAATGTTTTACAACAGGATGACCGAGAAACATTTTATCCGGGCCCGGAAGTGACATTTTTAGAAATAATTTTTGTTAAATAATCCCGAATAAGTAAAAAGTTAATCCCGGGATAATATCACGAGATAATAAAATAATCTCTAAATACTAAAATTATTCTATGAAAATTGGTCAGCATGGTGTGACAGAGCAATTCGCAAACATTCAATCAAATGTTTGGGTCCCTGCCTGGGCATTTAAGTATTAAAATAAATGAAGTTTAAGAATGCGCATAATGAAATGTCTTTTCATCAATCATTTCTAAAAATAAATTTCTGTTCGATTTTAAACTAACTCGCGATAACCGTGAATATTAATTTAAGGGGTGACGCGGGTGGTGCAACAGGAAATACTCCTAGTAAAGGTTCTATGATTTGTCCGGCTACCTCTTGTGGGTACTTGGGGGGGTTTTATCCTTTTTTCCCGCTTTTTCCCAGGTGTCCCTCTGTACAATTGAGCTTAGGGGTACTAGGTTATTTTACACAAAACTTAAAACTTATCTTTTATGGGGGGGGACTTCGTGCACCAGTGTTAATTCTCATTTAATTTATTTTGTTTTGTTCCGCCCATTTTGTTGACTCTGAAAAGAGGCAGCATCCTGTTGCTTTTGCCTATGTAAGGTGGTTTCAATACTTTTAATTTTATATCGGCAGACATCTGCCGATGCTAGCCTACGAACATGCACGTTGCGTAAAAAGGCATGTTCGAAAGACTAGCGTCTGGCATGACTCTGCGATAAATTATGAACCCACCTTAATGGCGGTGTCATACTACACCGGCATACGTCGTGCCGAACGGCTAGTTTTCGAACAGGCTTAGCGCGCTGGATGCAATGAAACTACGCTTGGCGTTAAAACATGTCTAAGGCTCGCGTCTGCAGACGTCTGCCAGTGAGTATGAACCACCTTCAACCACACACTGTCGTCAGAAACTTGTGATTGTCGGCCACGTTTGTTACAATATCCATTTTACCCAATAGCCTTAAGGCTTGTTTCATACTTCCATCGGCAGACGCGTCAGACGCTAGACTTTCGCACATGCTTTTTACACAAGACGTCCCTGCCGATGAAGTAATAACCCACCTTGTCATGATTACCGATCAATCAATCGTCATATATTGTTACCATAGCTTTTCCTAAACACCAATTGGCTTCTCCCGGTCGGGAACCATGCAGATAAAAAAACCTGTAGCTTTTCATATCATCCCTTCAGATATATGATCCGTTGTTACCGCAAGGGGAACGACTATAACAGATCACCAACGTCAAAGTCCCCTCTGGGGTCATGATGTCAAATGCCTGGAAATCCAAGTCGTTCCTTCCGAAGAAGCTTGTATGTGCCGTTTTCTGCCGGCTAGAGAAGTCCGCGGTTTGAAAGCTCTATTTTACGAATGTGTTAATATATATTAAGTGGAATCTATATCTTAATGAAACTGTTCAATCCACTGGGGAGGGAGGGGGGATTCTCACACAATGACCATACAGGGACTGTGCCCATACATCGTTCCCCCCTTTTCAACCGTATATCAATACCCCCCTTTTTTTTCAATCCAATTTGTATAGTCAATGGAATCGTTTTTTTTCAAAAATTTTTGTCTGAAATTTTTTGGAAAATTAGTCACATTTTCTCATCGGGAAACCACTTGGGTCTAAAATTGTTGAAAATTAGTCAATTTTTCCTCAATCTCTGAAGCCAAAATTTCACAATTGCTTAAAATGTCAAAATTTTGGCGGTGAAAATGGCAAAATATATAATTTTGTAAATATATTTGGCCCAAAAATTTGCATCTCTGGTATAGAGCCTTTTTGTGGTTCCTTTTTTTTTAGAAAAAATGTTATAACTATGGGTCCTACTTCCAAGTCACGGAGGCACTCCACCACCAAACTTTAAACGACCCCCCCGGTTCAAATCGCCATCAACCGATTTGAAAAATTTGAAGCCATCCTTTAGTCTATTTTATGGTTTCAATTTTTTCTTACAACTGAAATTTAAAAAACAACAACAATTTTGAAAAATTATTTTTTTCCTTTCCTTCTTGCTCCATCCAGTTGTAAATTCTCTAAACAAGGTATAGGTCTACATCTTCAATTCTAAAAAATAAGGTCCTCGTATCATGCATACTCTCGTATCTCACGAAATAGAAACGTTTCCTCCGACAAAATAAGCGATGCAATTCTTTTAAAATACTTGTACATTGTTGCCTTTATTGTGTTGTGTATTTTGTACTTCGTGGTACATTATGAATTGTAATCATTCTTTTCAAGTGGGCTGTGGATGGAAGCCACATTGCGCCTTTCTTGTTCAAGCATGAACTTTAAGTTAATTCTGATCAGGATTCGAAATTAGATTTGTGTAGTAACTAGTCACTAGAACAAAGAACTAACGCAAAATCCTTATTCATGTTTAACACAGTTTTCATGGCATACACATTTATTTACAGTATAAAAAGTGCTAAGATACCGGTTGGCTAACAAAATGCCTGATCCCGGAAATTTTTAAACAAGTTTGTGTTTTCTATAGGAAGGACTTCATTTGAGCTTGGTATTCACACATGATTATTTATATGGGGAAAAAAAAGCATTATGTATATGCAAAAACACAATTTTTTTGAAAATTGAGGGCGCCCCCCCTCCTCAGGGAATATCTGAGTCAGCCTTTATCCATGTAATACAATGGACAGATGTTTAAGTCATAGTCCAGGCATATATCTCTCATTAAAGTCCTTGACACCGACTAGTCCAATGCAATATTTACGGAGGAAGACCGACTTGGCTACAGTACACATGACGAATGCATATCAGAAGTGGGGTCACTTTTAAAGGTGCGTGTTTCGATCGCCTTTGGTACCCCCTATCTACCCGGAAGTAGGTACTGAGTTCGGGGGGGGGGATATCAGATGAATGCCATATGTTTTTTCCTCATTTCGTCCTGAATTTGCGCCCCGGTCAATCCTTTCATTCCCCTAAAAAGGAATATAAACACAAAAACCGCCTTTTTTTTAAGTGTTTCACCATATAATGCTTACAGGTAGTGAATGGGGCTATTCAACATGCATTATTGCGTCTACCTTAAAACCGCAAGTTGCTTGCCCACGGTACCTGATGGTGTGTATGTGCAATGCCATTGCTCTCATATCAATGAGAACACAATACACATAAATCGTAACAAGCACTTTTAAGACTCATATGTTGATCTCAAAATTCATTTTTGAAATCATCATTAGGTATCGACCAAAGGACGAAATAGTGCACTTTGGAACACTATTCGAGTACACTGTGCTTGTAGTGCAGTCTTATGTAGACATAATACTAATGGGCATTTCGAATACAATGTTGTTGAAAGTAATTTTTTCTGTGGACATAACCCGACGAAACGACCCTGTTGGAAGAATGGGAAGGTGATAATATGTTCTATAATGTGCACAAAATATATACTTTTGCTATATAAATTACGTCATGCCAATACGAAACATTATAGTACATTAGGAGTAACTTCCCGTACAATAGGCGGCGAATACCTTTTGGTTTTTTTTCTCGTGGCACTAATTAGATACATATTTGGGAAGAGAGAACTAGTACAATTTTTGCGTAATTTCAGTACAGTGGTACTCAAAATATAGTTCTAATACTTCCTATAGACATTTCACAGACGCACGTTTGGAAGGGGATATATACTAGTTTGAAGGATATTTTCAGTATATTATTCTCGAAATAATCTTTTGGTGTTCTGTACACAATCCCAGAGTCGCCATCACTGCATGTTCATTTGCGAGAGACGGGTATGACAAATTTTTTCTCAAATACTTTCATTCTTCAAGAAAAAAAAAAAGAAAAAAAAAAATTCTTCTTAACTCTTGGAGGTTTCCTTACAATTAACCGTAGTATGCATACACAACTTATCTCTGATTATAAGAGACAAGTAATAAATTTAATTTTTCTATAAAAAAGTCATTGCTTTTTTAACGCTTTTTCGTAGTCAATATTTGGGTTTATACTGAACGCGGGGGTGCTGTAAAACCACACCCCATTACAACAAGCTTCCACCCGAGCAGTGACAAACTATACTTAGGATGAGTCACACACTAGTCATATTAAAATTCCTCAGCCAATACCGGGCCGCCGTTGCCCGTGATAAGGAAGTAGGCATAACTACGCAACAGCCAAAGCCGGACTGCAATGATCCCAGTTGCCAAATCACGATTTGGTAGCCCCAACCTGGGCGACTTGGCTACTCGGCCCGCGAACTGCCAAAGCGGGAATTCTCGAGTTTTTGGCCTACTTTTCACTTCCAATAGACGACATTGTAAAACCAAGTAGGGATAAATACGATTTGAAAAGTGTTTTAAGTTGCTAACACACACAATGATGTTCTTGCTCAAACAACATAGAAATAATAAGAACACTGCCCAAAGGGTCAGTGATGCAAGCAGTGTATGACGGCGTGACAAATGGCTTGCTGTCAATCCGTTGCGATTACAATAAAAGGAAAAGAAAGCGAGTGAGCACCCCTACTGAAGAGAAAAATTTCCTTCCTTGTTAAACTTGCATGATGTTGATCGTTTCTATTGTACGTGTATGTATTGTATACGCTTGAGTATGCCTTATGAAGTGAAGTTTATATTGTTTAAAATCCCAACATCGCCAACAAATCCCTCGCATGTCTAAGTGGTTTTAATGGAATGCTCCTAATTCTCCTCGGCCGAAAGGTCGAAACCCACTTTGAGAATGGAATTTGATCTTGAATTTTGTTCAACCGTGAAAGTGATCGAGTCCAAAATTAACGCAAAAAATATGGTTTTTTAAATGCTCACTTAACTTCAATTTGAGAGCTTTTATTTTTTCGGCACTTTATTTCGTTGCGTTTCTGCCATCGAATTGGGCTGATAATTTTTGGCAAAACTGCTAATATGTGTTGTGTGGCATAAGCCGAGGTGGGGATTACACTGTACCGCTTTGGGGGTGATTAACATATTTATAATATTGCATAGGGTACCTATGGTGAACGTGTTCAGATTGTTTTGAAATTTGGCTCGAAATGTTCAGGAAGGGGTCGAATGCAACTACCCGACCAGATACTTTAGTGAATGAAGATACCAGTGCTAGTTTACAATAGGCCCCACCTGCGGCCCTTTTGAAATTACGTTCAAGTAAAAAATTTGGAAGCTGAAGGTGCCTGTATGAATTTTCACAAAAGTATACTATTTTTGGATCAATAGAAAGTAACAAATGTAATTTACCTTTCTTTAAGTACTATCCAAAACAGGCTTCGGTAGAGTAAGACTTCACAATGTCGAGTTACGTGCATTTCCCTATACCAATGGTGTTGTGCTGTAGAGCGTGCATTTTCACCATTCCCGTTTCTATGGAGGATGTCCGTCAACTTGTGGTAATGCAGTTTGTAGTAGGATAAGCACAAACAAACCGACTATATTGAGTCACCGGCGCTAGTCACCGACGGCAATTCGCGCATGTGTAGTAATTTCTATATATTGCAAATAACCACAAGACTCTCGGCTTATCTATAAGCGCTCGCTCAAGCCACGGCTGACTGACCTAAGTTTAAATGAACCGCGTTGCAGTATACACACAACCGAATGCAGTAATTCTGTGTGTACATTGTACGTGTCATGCAAACCATGCTTGACCGCGCCGCAACTGACCCTTTTTGGTCAAAACACAGTTCCGCGCATATAATTATGACAGCAATCAATACTCCCATTACATTTCCCAATTCAAACTTGGTTCCACTGCCGGAAAATAGCCATGCATATTTGCAATGTCAGCATAGTACAAGTTCATGTCACCCTGCATAGATGAAACAGTGTGTTCAGAATTTACCAAGTGACACCGACACAAGTAGTACATCTCGCTAGTCACATTATATCGCGCATAATATACTATTATTTAGGAGTACTTTTTCAACCCCCAATTTCTGGGATTGACTCATGGCGCAACTTTACTAACACAAAAACAACACCAAAATTCACCAACGGAAAGTCTGATTTGAATTCTGTTTTCAGCTTCAAATAGTTGAGACCATCCCGGATTTTCCCATTATTATTGCGCTTATAATTTTGACCACCTGAGGTCTAAGAAATCTCTCGAACGTCATGAACACACATTGCAGAATTTCCGAAATCTCCCCAAGCTGTATCACAAATATGACATCACCATCCAGTAATGAGAGTAATGAGCGGCGCTCTTCATTTGTAATTGTAACGAAGAAGTTTGTTCGTGGATAGTGGGTCATCCCTGAATTGATGGATGGCGTAGTCCGGGGCGTAGTAATCACCACCCTTCGGAGGAATTGTACCAGCATGCCTAATATTACATCAGAATAACGTAATAATGTTCGCTTTGCAGCAAACTATCATTTTCCAAAACAACCAAGACACAGTGTAGAATAGGCGCAAATTCAGTTTGTCATCAAAACCATTAGATATATCAGATTTCCAGGTATTTTTGATTGATTCTGGGGCGTGCTTTTCAGTTAAAGACACCATCAGCAATTCACCCGAAAGATAAAAAAAAAATATTTTAAATTTGTAGGAATAGCTTAAATGTGAAGGATAAGTTGTAGGACTCTTATAAGGTTTTTTTTCAACTGCAAAAATTGGCAGAAAAGGAAGAAAACAGCAGTGTTCAAAGATATAAATCCCCGTTCAATTACATGTTATAGTAAGTGTCCATACGGAGAGTAATGACTTAAATATATGTTGTCCTTATTAGGTAGCTATTTTGTCCTTATTAAGTAGCTTTTGGACTCGACACTTGCAGGGTATGTTAGGATACCTATACTTTTACAAATATGCAAAAATCTGATTTTTGATGATTTTTTTATTTCGATTTGCTAATTTAAGGGGTTTGGAGCGAGATTCGGTAATTACGGGGTAACTAGGGACTTACCAAGACTCGGTTGTTGAGCATGAAGCGTACAATTCTCGGCGTGCTAATTCAACGCAAACTTTCACGTGCGAGAATTTTACGCGAGCAAAGTGTACGCACGTAGGCATTTTGTTGAACAATCGCGCGTTTTCACAGTTGTGGGCCAAAACACAGAATAATTCACACACATTTCGCTAGCCGTATTGCTGGTACCTCTTTGCCAAGATGCCGGTAGGTTTCTGCCATTATTTTTATCAGCCCGGTATATTGCTCTTCTATAGGCCGATCGATGGAATGTTGAAATGAATCATGTAATTTTGGAACTCTTAAGGGAATTTCATGTTGGGAACAATCGATTCCGAATGACCGAGGAATCCGACATAAGCCTACTCACAATAATTAGGCCTACTGTAGGCCTATATAGCTTGTAACTTTTTGGCTAATTTTTAAAATTAGTTACTGAAATTGTTCTTTAAATTAGATAAGACTGTAATGAAGGCCGCTCATTAAATGTAAAAAAAATAAATAAAATTGTTCTTTTTAAAATAAAGACCCCCAAAAAAGTAACGCAGCATGTCTAAATACCCCCATAAGTTACAAACCATTGGTATATGCACGAAAACGAAATGATACCAATAGTCTGTTTTTCTCTGCAAATTTTGACACCTTTCTTGCTCCAGTGTGATCAATATAGCCAACACAATGTCCATTTTACGAAAATTTGTCACATTTTCAAAGTTGCACCTGAAGATATTATTACAAGGTTACAATACACAACCATGCATTAAGTGACACTTCACACTTCACGGGAAGAATGCGGTCTTTCACTGAATGGCAATCAATATGGCTATACCTTTTATTGCAACTTTTAAAAAGGGAGAAATTTTCTTATAATGGATATTGTGTTGGCAATATTGATCGCAATGGGGCAAGAAGGGTATCAAAATTTACAGAAGAAAACAAACTATTGATATAATTGTATTTTTTCGTGCAAAGTCCAATGGTTTTTAACCTATGGGGGTATTTAGACATGCTGCGTTACTTTTTTGGGGTCTTTATTTAAAATGTGAAGACATGGCATTACGGTGTTACTTACAAATGAATAAAAAACTTTATACTAATGTACCAAAATGCAAATCATTAAAATGACGCTTCATTCCTGATACAATACAGTGAATATGAACCACAAATTTGAAAATCACAGGATATCATGCATGTAGAAATGTCTTAATTTGCACAGAACTTTATATTCACCTTTAAACCATGTTCTTAGAAAAATGAACAAATTATGAACAGGAAAAAGAAGAAAGAAAAAGAATAGAAGTTATAATGAAAATAAAGTAGATATGATAAAATTGAAATGTCAATTATAAAACAATAAAAAAATGGAGTCCGAAAACACATGGAATAGATAATTATTTGTAAACATAAAAATAAACAAATATCGACAATAAAAAGTACGATTTAATTGAGTAATAGCGCGTCTTAGCGGTGACAAGGCAAAGTCATCACGCGCGTGATTTCCACCGAGCTGCGTAGTCGTTGCGCCTCTGAACGTGTATGACGCAAAGTAAAGCAAAGATTGCTACGAAATATCCCAGAATTTACTCGTTTCTTCTAATTATTTAAAAAAGTGAGACGGAAACCACATTTTTTTATTTCAGTATTTCAAAAAGCTCTCTCCGGGCGTAAACATATGTGAAAACGACAATTTTCTATAGACGATTTTATTACTTATGAAGAATTTTGTCGATAGTTTTGTAATTTCTCCATAGTACAATACAGTAAAACTGTCAGAAAATACCTTTTTTGGAACGAAGTTTTCTCAAAAAGTAAGACGGAAACCCCTATTTCTTATTTTAAAAATGTTATCAGCATAGATGAAAACACCATATATCAAAATAAAGAAATTCTATAGGCGAATTCTATCTCGCTCCAAACCCCTTAACCTGTAATACTTCTTTTTGCTTTTTGCACAATTTTAAAGCCATATCACAGAAACATTCTTGTATTTGGTTTGTTAGATTTTGTACTCTTTTGTAGTTTGTAATTGCAATTATCAACACTAAATATAGGGTTGAATCATTGAAAATGATCAACGTCAAATATGTTGCACAAATATGCGAAGTTTAAGAAATGCGAAGGGAAGGGGATAGAAGCCTGGATATCCGTGGCGGGATTCGAACCTGCGGCCTCCGGCGCTCCATTCCCATGAGCAGGGATGGCAAGCCACGAGGGCCAGCGATTTCGTGCCCATATGAGTGGTGGTACGATGACGTCATCGCATCTTTTTTGGACTTAGTGCATTTTCTAGCCCCATTGAGTTTTATCGAGTTTTGGCCGGTATAGGGTTAGAGCACAATTTTGTTTTTCAAAAAGATAAACTCTCATTATATTAGAGTTTCAATAGTAAATGAACTAATACCGTTTTTACTATCCGGTCACTTCCAAAAAGAAACTCATGCAGCGCGATATGCTTCAATAAATCACTATGAGGTAATACATGCTCATCTACTAAGGGCTCAGTTCAGTAGCCTTGGATTGGCACATGTTAGCAGCTGACCATGTATGTTCTGAGTATCATAAATCATACTAAAAATCCAAGGGGTGTATTTGCTCAATACACTGGTGAATGAAAGCTATTGAACTGTGCCATGGAATTGAGATTTTATTTGCTCATCAAGCTCCATCATACACAATAAACAGCGCCAACACGCGATGTTTGTCCTTATGAGCTAAACGTGAAGGAGCAGTAACTAGAACGGCACTATGAATACGTAGGCCACACCATTTACGCTCCCATAGCATCTGTACTGCTCGGCCACAGCGCCGCCAATTCCGTATCCGCATCGCTAATTGGCCGGCTATTCTTAGACATGCGCTACGTCATGGGACTCCCCAGCAGCCAAACGCTGTGTTAAAGGCTCTGCGTTTGGCTTGAACAAGGAATGAAAAAACGGTTTCGCGGTATCCTGGATATCGCGAAATCGACGAATCAGGTGGTCGATCTGATGTTAGAAACGGGTTCCTCACAAAAAAAAAACCCCTTAGCTCACTAGTTTTTGAGTGCATGGAGTGTGGCATGACTTGACAGCAGCAATCGATAATTGAGCCAGCTGATAAGGTAAGAAAAATGCTTGGATGGATCGTATTTTTCACGTTTCGTCTTTTAAAAAAAAACCTATATTATAAACTAGTCACCTAACTAGACAATTTAGTTAGGAAAATTTTTTGTCGCGTAAATCGTTACGATAGGCCAAGTATTTTGCGCAATCTCCAGTGTACAAAAAATCCGAATCAACGCTATCTGACCGGATCCGAATATGTTAACAACCCAGCAAACACAAAACGTTTTCAGAACGTTCACAAAACGTTTTTATTAGGTCCGCTACGTCTTCGTCTTTAATAAACGCTCACCAAACGTTTTTATTAGGTCCGCTACGTCTTCGTCTTTAATAAAGTCTCACAAAACGTTTTTATTAGGTCCGCTACGTCTTCGTCTTTAATAAACTTTAAAAACGTTTACAGAACGTCGAAGTTTTGACTGAACATTTGCCGCAAATTAAGCACAGTTCTATGACGTCCAAAAACGTTTACAACCTCTTGAAACGGTCTCTAAGGAGGTAAAGAGAATCGTCTTGTGGAAGGGGAGGCTTGCCGTCGGCCGGGTGACATCTGTCGGTGTTGAACCTGGTGGGCGTCTCCCGCCTGGGGCTGACTCCTCAATGGATTGGGGACCAGAGCTGGCCGATCTGGGGTTTCCTTGCGGAGGTGGGGCTGTCTGGGGCGGATCGGGGTGCTGCCTGTGGTTGTGGAGCAGCACCACAGACAATGGGGCACCTCTTGGTCTGCCCACTGCTAAAGCAGCGGTGCGCAAGCGGGGACCTTGCGGGATTCGGTGGGGCAGCCGGACGTTGTGCCCGTCTCTGGCTGGGTCTTGTTTGAGAACCACAGTGTTTGGACACGATAAGAAGAAGAAGACCTTTCATACTATGAGTCGTCTGGCTGGTGTAGTGGTTAAGTGTTTGGTCTTCCACGCGAAGGGTCTCAGGTTCAATTCCCAATACAGGTAAGTGAGTAATCGAAGTTTTGACTGAACATTTGCCGCAAATTAAGCACAGTTCTATGACGTCCAAAAACGTTTACAACCTCTTGAAACGGTCTCTAAGGAGGTAAAGAGAATCGTCTTGTGGAAGGGGAGGCTTGCCGTCGGCCGGGTGACATCTGTCGGTGTTGAACCTGGTGGGCGTCTCCCGCCTGGGGCTGACTCCTCAATGGATTGGGGACCAGAGCTGGCCGATCTGGGGTTTCCTTGCGGAGGTGGGGCTGTCTGGGGCGGATCGGGGTGCTGCCTGTGGTTGTGGAGCAGCACCACAGACAATGGGGCACCTCTTGGTCTGCCCACTGCTAAAGCAGCGGTGCGCAAGCGGGGACCTTGCGGGATTCGGTGGGGCAGCCGGACGTTGTGCCCGTCTCTGGCTGGGTCTTGTTTGAGAACCACAGTGTTTGGACACGATAAGAAGAAGAAGACCTTTCATACTATGAGTCGTCTGGCTGGTGTAGTGGTTAAGTGTTTGGTCTTCCACGCGAAGGGTCTCAGGTTCAATTCCCAATACAGGTAAGTGAGTAATTTGTGTCTGTCAAATGAACTTGTGTAATATGCTTGATGTAGATTTCCTTGCAATATACCGCTCCGATATAGTACCGATTACTTTTTTTTCTTTAATTATTAGCGTTTAATTAGCAAATTAATCAAATGTTTTGGACGTTCTCATAAAGTTTTAGAAACGTTTTTAAAAAGGTTTTTTATTGGTTTTATAACGTCTAAAAACGTTTTAAAACGTCCAATAAAACGTTTTATGGACGTCCAAAACCTTCCACAAAAAAACGTCCAAAAACGTTTTTACGAAACGTCCAAAGAACCAACTTGGAACGTTTTTAGAACGTTCAGAAAACGTCCGATTGTTAGCTGGGAAGTTGTTGTGTACGTGTCAGCCACTTGGCATGTTACCGTCGAAAACTTGTGAACTCCCTAGCGCAGTGAAGTTTTGCCAAGGCCGCGGTGGCTAAAATTACTTTCTGACCGTGATTCAACAATGACCGGCGCTGTGTGCCAAGACGACACGTAAATGGGGTGAGGCGTAGATGTTGGCGTTTTGAATCTCCACAGCCTCCCTAATCACTATCAGGTAAGGCATGCTAATCTACCAAGGGCTCAGTTCAGTAACCTTGGATGGGCACATGCATCAGCTGACCATGTATGTTCTGGGTATCATGAATCATACTAAAAATCCAGGGTGCGTATTTGCTCAATACACTAGTGAATAAAAGCTATTGAACTGCGCAATGGGAATTGAGATTTTATTAGCTCATAGTGAATTATTATACACGAGCATAATCGATAATACGAATTACTTACTTTTCTACGATAAAACTGGTTTTCGACATTCCAAATTCATTTACACAATAACTTCACTTCTCGTGTTAATTATGAGGTTGATTGAAGATTTCCTGAAAAATAAAAGAAATGTTGACTTACGAACGTGACCATTTCTGGTTAGGTCGCCTTTTCTGATGACAGTGATATTAACTGATCCAGTATCCTCGATCACTGTGTAGACAGCAGTGTCAAACACATACCAAGTGGCTGGTAATAAAATAAAATTACAAATATTTACGAGAAAGAGCAATCATTTATTACAACGATCTATTTGCATCGTAGACAGTAAATATGAGGAGTTTAATAGTTTGTGAGTTGAGAGGGATTGGGGGATTATTCAACAACTCACAGTACTACCTCCTCCATAGATCAAAATCACCACATGTGGCAGTATCACAAGGTTCTAACTGACATTGTGGTCATTTTGTGATGAAGGAAAAAATGCCGAAGATTTTGCCGAGAGTAACACATATGTCAAAGAAAGCAAATACCATAACAAAGTGCATATCATTTTAAAGCTTTTAATTTATGAAATCTTATGATACGAATTTGCAAATTGTAGTAAAAACTTTGTAATACTAAGCTCACGAAATGTTATCTACCTCCTCATAAAAAATAAAACTTTGCAGTTTATTCTGTTCTGTTTGGCAAAGTATCCGTTATCTCTAAAGTGCCGGTGTAATGAGTGTCCTACCTACCAAATTTTTCATTTTCATTCTAAAACACGTATTTATGTGTCGATCTTTCGAATTAAAATGATTTTCGTCCGAACGCCTTGTAAAATTAATACAAATATATATGACTTGATAGTATTAAGATAGAGCTTTCTTCTTTTTTAAAATAGTGATCCATGATTCCTTTTACTCTGCAAAAAGTATCAAAATATACACCTTCAAGCATAAAAATCGCAACTTCTTCACTTAACGTTAGAGACATACATTTTGGATGTCCTTAGTGTACTTACTCAACATGTGGGACGAAGCCGTAATGTTTTTTGGAGTATCAACATTATCGTACATTATTATGAATTTGCAATTATATATACGATTAAGCATTAGGATTTACAGGAATTATACTGTAAATTTTACAAGAACATCCTGACAGCAATTCTTGTTCTTCCAACAAACCCCGTCAGGTTTCCATTTCATTTAACTGTATATTTACAGTTTGATGTAATATATTTTACAGTATCTGATTAAATCAATTCTGATTACACAATAAACAATTTTAACTCATCAATCCTCTTTCTATCTTCATTGGCACATTATTTTGCCTCTAAGAGAAGATGACGCCATATAAAATCGTAAAAAGCTACCGCCGCCTGCGTGACTCCTAGCTGAGACTAATCAAAAATGCTGTCGTTGATTAATTTTGACTTGCCAGACTACCCATAATCCCTCACGAGTTTGATCATCACAATGCAAAAATGCGAAATTTGCTGCAACTTTAACCATATTTTACAAAAATTCTAGAGGGTGTCTACGAAAGATTATGTCACCATTTGATGTAGAAATATGTTCTTTAGAGATGACAGTTTTGTTTTCAGGTGGACACCCCTAGGTTTTAATGACATTTAAATTTTGCTTGTATCATTTTAATGTGTAAGCACGTGGTGTAAGCAAAATTGGCGCTGCCGTTTTCAACTTATTTTTTTTTTTTTTTTTTTTCTGTAAATTTTACAAGAACATCCTGACAGCAATTCTTGTTCTTCCAACAAACCCCGTCAGGTTTCCATTTCATTTAACTGTATATTTACAGTTTGATGTAATATATTTTACATTAAGTATTAAGTATCTGATTAAATCAATTCTGATTACACAATAAACAATTTTAACTCATCAATCCTCTTTCTATCTTCATTGGCACATTATTTTGCCTCTAAGAGAAGATGACGCCATAGAAAATCGTAAAAAGCATAGCCATTTCTAGCGCCCTCCACAGGCAAAAGTATTTTCAATACCATGTCTGAGGCGATCGATCGACTCTTTTGAGTACGGCAAACAGGTGAATGCGTATTCGAATTCTTTGACATAATAAAAGGTCCGTTTTTTAGTTTTTCAAAACAGGCCAATAGCTTTGTAATTAAATTTGACAAGGAAAACAAAGGATACTTGAATGGAAAGCGTGCTCAAAATGAAGAACGTTTCAAAGTCCACAGTGAACACATTAAAGCCACTATCAGCGATTTTTTTTCAAAATGTAAATAAATCGCGCCCATATTTTTCATCGAAGTCCAATTTTTTGCACGGTTGTATTGAAAATTGTTGTATTAAAGACCCTTGGAAGTGGATAAGCGTAACACGTCGTATTTTGCAAGCAGTGATGATTTTTATGCTTTGTTTACTAATAAAATTCGGGATCCAAGTTTTTTTATTCAAATTTTAGATATGCAAATTCATAATTCTCTAAAACTTCAATCGCCGATATCTCGATACAGGGTGTCTCAGAAAGAACGTTACGCTCCAAAACGGCAAAGTTTACTTACTTAATCAACTCTTATCCTTGTTTTAGCTTTATATTATGAAAATATGTACTTTTATGAACATATGGTGAAAACAACAAAGAAAATGGTGAAAAAATAACCAAACAATGCCTATTTCTCTCAAAATGATGCAAACCTACTTTGTCCACGGCTAGCATTAACAGAGGAAACTATGGATGCAAATATCCCCGACATTAAAATGTTTAAGACCCTCCTGGTCAATTTACTCTCAAATTTCAAGGTCCATTGCTGGTTTTAGAGTTTATTGTTCAGTTCTCTACGCGCTGCAGCATTATTTACGGGTGATTGTCCTGTTCTTTGACGACAATATCTCTCTCCTTGCGGCCTTTTTAGAGTCTTGCCATGCTGCCGAATTTTTTTCTCTGTCCCTTGATTGCCATCTTACTGGGAACCCTCCCTTGAGGGAAAATCGTTACCCATTCACGATGAACGATGGTCTTTAACCATTATTGAAAAGTGTGCTTTAAACCAATTCATCTTTGCATTATGATGGGAGAAGGGTGAGGGATTTAGGTCACTTCATTCTGAAGAAACAAAATAAGTGAAGTTTCAGTGCTTTTTAGATGACATTGTGAACAAAATTAATTAAATATGAGGACTACGTGTGCTCAAATCCATAAAAAAAAACTACAATATACATGTTCTGTGGTGTATGCTAGCCGTGATCAGTAGGTTGTGCATAATTTTAGGAGGGGAATAGTCATATCTTGTATTTTTCACCGTGTTTCGTTTCTTGTTTTCACCATGTGTTCAAAAAAGTACATAATTTCATAATATAAAGCTACAACAACAGGGTAACAATTGATTAAGTAAGGCAAAAATTGCCGTTCATTTCTGGAGGGGAACGTTTCTTCTGAGACACCCGGTATGTGACTTTTGTCGATTGGCCTGCTTGGAAGATTCGTGCCCAATATGACGATTACATCTACAATAAGGATGAGAGCATTCTGCACTAGTAATATAGTATCTGAGGATGACGAGGGGACGGCGACAACGACGGACGTGATGTGTAAGCTCAAAGTATATGTAATAACACATCAACTTGAAATTAATTTTGAAAAATAACCTACAAAACAAACATATTGGGTTTTTGTAAAGACGTCCAACTCAACAACTGATTAACTCGATCAGAGAAAGAAATGAATCATAATAATGTTACCGTATCTTTTGTTCATCAATGAAATCCAAATCTAAACGGTTAAAGATATTTTCAATATGAAAAATGACTCAAAATAGCAATAAATGCTTCCATGTGGTAAATTCAGTCTTACAACGGTTTACAGTCATTCAAAAAAAACTAAAAAAATGACTTCTGTATTTGTGTTTGTCATATAGAGTGCAATTCCAAGAAATTTAAACGGTATACAAGAGATTAAAAAGATAATAATATGCCGTCAATCGATGTTCATTACAATAAGTCCGTAACTAGCACTAAATACATTAAAACTCAATAAGTGCGTGCAGAAAATTTAAGAGGTTTCGGGAGCCATAGGCCCTGTTTATTACTTAGTCTCTTGGCTTAAAGGGCTTCTACTTTCCCTTTGACTTTGTCACTTTTTTTGTGCAATTTGAAGTATGGGCATTACGGGGGTGGGTGTGGGTATATTTATAAGGAGTGTTCTACCATCCTCCATGTGGATGTTTTATAATTTTGAATTGTTCACATAGAATTGTACTAATTTTTGTTGTTATATATATTAAAGTTTTTTTAATCTGGGCAAATAAAATGAAATGAAATGATGCAATCTCTTTCGCCTATAGGCTAGTTGTGTCCATGTGGCTCTTGTGAGGTAACTCATTACCTTCTTAGCATACGGTAAATATGTACTCTAAGCTGTAGCAAGGTAACAGATGTTCAGGGGTGCATTTTCGATAATGACCATAAAATATAAAATCAATGACCTTATTGGGCATTTTCTTCTCATTCAGAATACCCGTACGACCCATTTTTGAACAATCATTTTTGACCAACTTTGGCTCACGCTTTGTGTTTCTATAGAAGCAATAGGTTAAACCATACTCAGAATAGCTGAATACTAAACTATTTTTCATGAACCCAATTTAGTTACCTACCTTTTTTGTCATCGATGATAAAAACAGTAGTGTATCAAGGAACCATTTTGCCGCCAGTCATCCCGTTGTAACTCATTTTCTTAATGAGAAGCAGTCACACCTTCCTCAATATCATCTGCTACTCCATAATGATAGCCTGTTTAGCCATTCTTTGTCCACAGTTGACTGTGAACGTTATCCGGTTACTCAAAACGGTACCAGTGGTGGTACATCAGTCTGTCTCTCTCTCTAACCGTCACGCTATCGTCTCTTGAGGTATAAAGCGTGAAAAGAGTCGGTGTATAAATGTTAATGTCTCGGTTAATACTGAAAAGTGTCTAGTGTATATTTTATTATAATATTCTGTAACAATGACTTTATACGTTCAAAGTATTAATTATGCTATTTAAACGATACGGTATTTCTCCAGTGAGGGTTTTATGTTGGTTTATGGAGATAGATTAGGTGACGTTCATCTTCACCAATTTCAATTCTATCAAAATTGTTTCAAGGAGGTGATTACTACGCACCCCTCCTCTCATCAGGTAGAGTACTCTCTGAAAACATTTTGGGCAACTATTCAAAAAGCACGTAGCGGACTCCTGCCGGTTTGTTTAGTGGGAAAGTACTCATAGATCTAACAAAACATAACGCTACCACGATTCAGAAGGTGATTTTGTCTTCCGAGATATCCCAGGTTACTTGAGAGCAGTTGAAATGTTCACGTAATCTATGACTGATTCCAACTCAAACGCGTGCAAGATGGCCGTCACAAAAGTAATCGTCGAATGAGCCGGAAAAAAATCTGAACAGGTCCTTTGTATTTTTTGTTCAACAAAACCCATGTAAAGGCAGGCAAAGGCTGGGCGAATTTCGTTCCCATAGGCAGCCCCTACTCTGACACATGCGAATAATCCTCAAATGTAAATGATGAGCGTGACCACTATTCAGCAAGACGTATAGGAGATTTCTAGTAGGTGGAGATTTGGTGGTCCTTAGTTCCAGGAAAATGCTCAAGTGCTTTAAGTCCGGCATCATATGAATGGGATTGTAGGGTACGCGAGACATCGATAGCAAAAAACAAAATTGTCATCTTCCTTGAATTAAGGCTTCAAAGAGTTAAGTGCATGACTACTTCACTAGGTCTCGTACACATCCCAACATACTATTCAAACATCACATCTGATTAGGAAACGAAATACCAGCTGGAGATGTAGTTTAGTGGGTAATCTTCATGAATTCTTACTAATAAAATGGATGTACCATTGGAGTAAGTAACCATCTTATCCTTCACAGCAAACATTACGCAAATCGGCGATTATATGTTATTTATGACATAAGTGACGGGATGTATGAATTTTCCCTCTACTAAAGCGTTATTCAGCATCCGTCAACAATCGGCGGTTCGAACATCCTCAAGGCCAACGCGCGTCAACCGCTGATCTGCTCAATTTTGTTCATAACATAATGACGGAATTGTTGAGTGGATTGTTGCCGAGATTCAGCGCTCTGCAGTGTAACAGTAACTATTTATAAATTAATTTTATATTTAGGCTTGTTCAGTTATCAATTAAAGATTTTTTTTTTTTAAAGCAAACAAAAGTCTTTTAAAAACCCTGCTGTGATATCACTTATACACTCCCTAAACTCCTATTTAATATGACAGAGGGCTAAAAAACATCGCGTCACTATATATATATAGCTACTCGTACTCATATAACTTTAAGGAGTTTTATTATCACTTCTCGTTGATTGTTTGAAGACCAAATTAAATAGGTTAATACACCAACAATCAACAAATAACAACAAATTTTATTAAAATGTTTTTTCTGCCGTTTCTTACTAATTCCATCTCACTTTTGAGGATATAGTAACAGAAAAAACAAGGTATACACATATGAAATCTGACGCTCATTATAAAAGTAATGCTAAAGAAAACAAAAAACAAAAAACCTAAAGCTAAAGCTGCATGAAAGCTGTTCTGATGATGAGATGGCGATGACGATGATGATAAAGAATATAAATACTGCATAATACGACGACGACACGACGACGACTACGATGACGATGATGATGATAGATCGAGTTCAAAACAGAATTTTCAACATTTTTAGGGACAGCTGGTAAATGGCGAAATCTCATCACTCGTTGCATGCTTTAACAAATGATGTTTGATTGTGAAATCAGAGATTTACATCCTCACTGATTCTGTCTAGGAAATCATGCGTACTCTGTTTGCTGTGGAAAATTTAAAAACATCAATATTTTCGGCTTGTCAATTAATTCGCAAACTTACTGATTGTTCTTTCCTGGCTTCGGCAGGTGATCCGGTTCTTCTTACTCCTATAACTAGAATATTTCCTTCAGTAACAAGATATTGCTCATCACAACGAACTCAACTCAATCTCTGTCATTAAATCAATATATCCATAACTAAATATTATTATACAATATTCTAATGGGATAGCATATCAGCTTGAAATAACATTTGAAAACAGTACTTAAACTGTTGAAACTTTCAAAAACAAACTTGTAAGAATCATGTCATAGCTCATAACGTCTTAAAATAACTGGTGATTAAGAAATACGACTACGACTAAACGGACACAAGCAAACGCTACCTCTCATTTTTGCGCGTAACTATAGTTTTCCTATACTCAGGTACACTTAAAGGGACATAATGGCATAAAAAAATCAGCTTGAAATAACATTTGAAAACAATACTTAAACTGTTGAAGCACTATATTTCTGGTAACTGTTGAAACTTTTAAAAACAAACTTGTAAGAATCATGACATAGCTCATAACGTCTTCAAATAACTGGTGATTAAGAGGAAAGCACTGCAAGGGTGATATAACAACTTCACTTACCGCACACTTCAGATGATTCATCGGTTCCATCTGCACAGTGGCTAATGAGGTCGCAAGCTTGGGTTTCAGTGTAACAAGAAAGACCATCTAAACATAAGAACTCGCCAGATGGACAACCTGCAATGACACATGTCGCATTTAGTTGCAAATTATATTTGTGGTCAGGTTTGGGTGTATGGGCTTTCATTGATCTCCGGTTAAATTAAAGGCTGAATCAGAGATTCCCGAGGAGGATCCACTTACAATCCGTTGTGCGTGTGTAAGTTTCTGTGAATGTATGTGTGGATGGGTCGTGTGTGTGATTGTCACTAAAATGTTAAATTTTTTTAATTGACCTCAATTGAAATGTTAAAATCCAATTGGAACCAGACTTGTGTTATAGGTGCACCATGGGATCTCTCATATGTTCATGACGCCAAAGATCACGTGCCAAAAGGTCAAAGGTCATATGAGGTCGGGTTGAAAGATAGGCTGGACGGCCCACAGTTTATATTATTTGAAAATAGCGAGCGCGAAAGCCGAGAACCGCGAAATTCACAAAGTGTATGACATGCTTTAGTCACATAAATTTCATCCTGGTTTAAAATGTAAATTGACCGCCATTGATCCGCTGCACCACATGTGCCCCCTCCCCCATCTGCAAAATAAAATGTTGCACACTTGGGTGAAAGATGTACGAGCACAATGCGCACAAATCCATCGACCCGGATTTTTGATATGATTGCCACGGCATCCGGCAAACAACCAATCAGATAACTTTGCATCCTAATTCAAATGTGAATACTGATATTAAAATCAAAACAAAGCCATGCTGATCACGACTTTCATTCATGTAAATCGCGTATCGCCTAAGCTAAGGTTAAAGTTGTCCTTTCCAGCAATAATAATTTTACTCACCGCACAGACCGATTGCTTCATCTGAATCATCTGTACAATGGCTAGTCTGGTCACAAGCTTGATCTTCAGTGTAGCAGCCAGATCCATCCTCACATGTATTCTCGTCAGAAGGGCACTCCATGGCTTTGGCCAAAATAATTATATAGATATATATAGCAGTAATCTATTGTTTGCTAACATAACTTCACATTGTAACATTCGTACTTTATTTGGAGTACTACTCTAAGTAATTAGTGCGCATATCGCATTTAATATCATCCTTGTAAACTCACCAAGTCCAAATTGTGTATCAATTAAAGCAAACCATTGATCACAAAAAAACTTTTGTTTAAGGATGGTGGTTTGTTCATAGCGGTGGAACTCTGTTTCATTATTTAGAACAATACAAGGTGGAAGTACGACTAAACGGACACAAGCAAACGCTACCTCTCATTTTTGCGCGTAACTATAGTTTTCCTATACTCAGGTACACTTAAAGGGACATAATGGCATGAAAAAAATCAGCTTGAAATAACATTTGAAAACAATACTTAAACTGTTGAAGCACTATATTTCTGGTAACTGTTGAAACTTTTTAAAAACAAACTTGTAAGAATTATGACATAGCTCATAACGTCTTCAAATAACTGGTGATTAAGAGGAAAGCACTGCAAGGTGATACAACTTCACTTACCGCACACTTCAGATGATTCATCGGTTCCATCTGCACAGTGGCTAATGAGGTCGCAAGCTTGGGCTTCAGTGTAACAAGAAAGACCATCTAAACATAAGAACTCGCCAGATGGACAACCTGCAATGAAACATGTCGCATTTAGTTGCAAATTATATTTGTGGTCAAGTTGGGGTGTATGGGCTTTCATTGATCTCCAGATATTTCCCGAGGAGGGCGCCCTCAATTTCCAAACAAATTGTGTTTTTGGCACATACATAATACTTATCCATACACTAGTCACTGTGTGAAATAGATAAGCTCAAATCGAAGTCCTTCATATAGAAAATCACAATTTTGTTATAAATTTCCGGATCCGAAGTTTTTGTTATACACAGCATCCTATGGCACTGTTATACTAAACATAAATGTTTACTGCATGGAAACGAAAAATCCGATTCCTCTCAAATTTTGGAGTTGGGGATTTTACGCGAACATCTTTAGTTATATTGGACTATTTTTAATAATACATAAAAAAATGTATTTCAGAAATCTCTGAGTCAGCCTTTAAATTTTAAACTGAAAGGCTTGTTTTCTTGTTTGTAATCTGGCAAAATCATGTTAATAGTACTACAACGGAATTTGCATAATTAAGTGCTGTAAAATTCAAAGAAATGGTGGTAAACTTAAAAAAACGGATTTCTTTCGTAATTTGTGTATGGTTAGCCCTTTGGTCAAAACTAACATAATATGATGATAATTTCACTTCTCAGTCTTTGTTGCCATGGCAACGATCAAAATAAGATTTTACCCTATTTTCGGCCATTTTAGCAGATTTCCTGAAAATTGGTTAAGTTTGATCGATCACTATGTTAAAAAAATCGAAATCACTTCAAGATTGCAGTAACGTTAAACCCATAACTAGTTCTTTATGAAAAGATAACCAGATTAAGTACAGGTATTTTCATTTGGATGATACCATTTGAAATATGAAAAGGGGTACTTTGGGCAAAACCCGTATTCTAAAAATGGCGATTTTAAAAAGTGCCATAAACTCTAAAGTAACATTTTCCCAATTAAGTGGTCTTCAGGGTAGGTGAGATGTTGTTCTGAACCTAGAAAGAAAAAAAAGTTTTGGTATTTTTTATACTAAAGAGTGGGGGTGTCGGAAAGTTGGGCTTTTTGCGTATAATTTGGACATTTTGACGAGTGCCAAAACAACCTATATTTGATAGCTGGCAGGACCACTTAGCAATCCGTTTTGCGTGTGTAAGTGTGTGTGAATGTATGTGTGGATGTGTGTGTATGTGTCACTAAAATGTGATTTTTTTAATTGTCCTCAATTGAAAAGTTGAAATCCAATTGGAACCATGACGTCAAAAGCCACATGTCAAAAGGTCAAAGGTCATGTGAGGTAGGGATGAAAGATAGGCTGGACGGCCCACAGTTTATATTATTTGAATATAGCGAGCGCTAAAGCCAAGAACCGCGAAATTCACAAAGTGTATGACATGCTTTAGTCACATAAATTTCATCCTGGTCTAAAATGTAAAATTGACCGCCATTGATCCGCTGCACCACATGTGTCCCCCCCCCCCATCTGCAAAATAAAATGTTGCATGTTTACCACACTTGGGTGGTATGATTGCCATGGCATCCGGCAAACAACCAATCAGATAACTTTGCATCCTAATTCACATGTGAATACTGATATTAAAATCAAAACAAAGCCATGCTGATCACGACTTTCATTCATATAAATCGCGTATCGCTTAAGCTTGATTGACGAAGGTTAAAGTTGTCCTTCCAGCAATAATAATTACTCACCGCACAGACCGATTGCTTCGTCTGAACCATCTGTACAATGGCTAGTCTGGTCACAAGCTTGATCTGTAGTGTAGGACACATAACCAGATCCATCCGCACATATATTCTCGTCAGCAGGGCACTCCATGGCTTAGCCAAAATATATAGATATATATAGCAGTAATCTATAATTTTGCTACACATAATTTCACATAGTAACATTGCGCCGTTTATTGGAGTACTACTATAAGAATTAGTGCGCATTTAATAGTCAACCCAAAACTCATAAATCCAAAGTGTGATAAAATTAAAAGGCAAAACCAGTGATCACCAAAAACTTTTGTTTAACTCTCGTCTTACCAAGACCTTTTTGTAAAAAGTTTACCAAGGGGCCACCTCGAGAACTTGTATAAAGCACCGAGGCTTATGATTTTGCTACCAGGGGATAGCTATGTATTCTTTTTCCATTATTACCAAAATAAGTACGAACATACTGTATAGAGTCACAATGACGTCAACAAATCCGCGAGTCGGCAAATTTGCATTTCCACAGAAATAAGGCGAAAATCCAATTTTGCGCTAAAAAACGTAGGAATGTCGGATTTTTCATGCGGTTTTTCAGCTCTAAATGAATAGCGATTGGCTAGTTGTTACCATAAACATAAAATATCCTTTGATGGAACCCCCCCCCCCACCCTTCGACTTTTGACGGCCAATACCCTACCCCGGTGAAGGTGCTACCGTTCACATTTTTTTCTTCGAATAAATGACCGGAAAAGGATGAGAAAACGATTACCTAGAAGCTTTTTACGAACGTTTTTGGCGTTTTAGCGCAAAAAAAAAACGGAGCGAAGCACTGGAGAGGGGCCCTTGGTAAACGGTGGATTAGTGGTGGTTTGTTAACGTAGCGGTTGAACTTGTTTATTTATTTAGAACCAATACAAGGCAGAATGCGACTAAAGCGGACAAAAGCAGATGCTAACACTCATTATTTGCTCGTAATATAACTTTTTGTTTCCCTATTCGCGGTACACTTAAAGGGACATAATGGCGTGAAAAATTGCATATGATGAAAAGGACCCTTATTGAATCATTCCAGAGTTTGAAAACAATTGGATGTTTACATTCTGTATGTAAAAACAGTAAAAACAGGAAGAGTTCGGGGGTGGCAGTTTGTGCAATTTCTGACAGAAGAGCAGGTGTGGGGGTTTTTCACATCCCTGACAGAATTTACAGTGTATCTAGCATGTTTTTGGTCGACACAATTCAAAGCATTTGACCGGGATTCGGCATTGTCTTTAGGCTTGTAGTAAGATATTTATCTGGGCAAGTGACAAGATGATTGCCGGATTGGTGGATTAGCACATATACATAGCACAATGGTCTGTGATTTGATGACAACATGCTTTTCAAGTTTTGTAATGTGCAGTAAGTCAGTAATCCTTGTTCCATAAATTACACAAACTGGCACCTCCCCCGGACCTCTTCCTGTTTTACTGTTTTTAACAGAATGGTAAACATCCAAATTGTTTTCAAAACTTGTGTAAGTGAGCTCTCACTAAGGGTCCTTTCCATTTGTCCTTTTTTTCATGTCCCCTTTAAAATTAATTTCCTTAGGCTGTATCGCCCAATAAAATAGTGTACCCCCAATTTGCATTCAATTTATTTGGGGGAGAAATTTCAATGAGTAATCGGTTTAATTCATCACTAATGCAGGTACCTTGTATTTTAATTGAGATACTTCAAAACTCTCGAATATAATATTAATCTAATATAATCATTTCTACAATCAGTACTCAGAATCACAGTACTTTATTGCGCTTATTTATAAGTATACAAAGAAATTATCAAGTTAGTTTAATTATTAATCCGATGCTGGAACTCAATTAATGTTGAGGCATGTGGGGAACTGCTTGGAGGCACCATGTTTACATTGCATTATTAATCTTAATACGCCTAGCTGTACTCAGCAGGTACATGTTTACACACTGTAGGGCTACTAACTGGGAACCGAACCTAGGGTCATCTGCTTATGAAACCAAACACTTAACCACGACACTGCGCTATCTTAGAGGGAATATATTAGAACATTTAATTTGTTTACATTATTTTTCTTTTAAATGAATATACATGTATTACATGAATTAAAATCAACAATAGGTAGTCACAAATTTGAAGTGAAAATCTTGTTGTTATAAATTCGAATAATTAACAGCACATTTTTTTAGGTTTTAACACAGTTGTATTGGCAATGGACAAATACAGAATACCTGTGGATGGTAGAGCTCAAAAATCTCTATATGTCGCAAAAGAAGGAATTTTGTAATTAGATTAATTAATATCGGAGATATCCGAAATAATTTAACGGCTGCTGGAAACGTCCTTCTAATATGAAACATCTTTTTCCAAAGTGTTTGCTTTAATCTTTGAGCCAAGTCATGTTGAACATAAACTCTGAAGTATATATAGGCCAAATCTTTTAATTTCAGATTTTTTTCTAAAATCCAAAACTTACTTTTTTAACTTGTGAAGTTCCGCTTCCTAACAGGAAGCTTTCTCAAACTAATATGGCAGCTGATCCTTGGATTGACTTGGTGACGTCACAGTATGACGACGCTCTCTAAATCAGTAGCACTGAGAATGCTGCATTCCTCCCAGTTTATGAGATGGTTCTCACTAGCGACATGATCCGCTATTGCAGATTTAGTCTGTTTGGTTTCAGAGTCTCTTTTAGTTGCTCTCGTGAATTTCTTTGCACTTATCTTTTCAGTTTTATCTTTTTGTTCTTTCTTTTTGGTGCCAAAATGTCTGCCCGTTTCACCTATGTATGTTTTGTTTACAATTGTAACAAGGAATTTCATACACACATCCAGTGACGTTATTGATGTCGGTTTTGTCTTTTGGATGGACTAGGCATTTACACAGACTTAAATGTGGTTTGACTGCAGAAGAAATCTGGTGGCTATGGTTATTACGTTGGAGATTTTCTGTTACGGAAATGGAACAAGTGCTCTCCCTGCTCAGCGTCCCAAATATAGCATGGGGTCAATCGGAACAACCAAGCGTTTAATTTGTGTCCAGGGAAATTACAAGATAAGCCGAATCTCACAGGGCCCGAACGCAACGCCGATACGCATGGATGAGCACAATACATTGGAGTATGGGACTATCTGTCCGCTCAAATATAATTAACATTAATAATAAAAGAAGCCAAAACCAAAACTAACCAAAGTATACACCTTTATACAATAGAAGTTTCCACAATGAAAAAAGATCGATCAAACGGAAATTGATAATAGCTTAGAAAATTGAAACAAAAGTACATTTTCCAGATCTGGTAACTGTACTACAACAACAATAAATGACTACCTGACTGTTCACAATTGATTCATAATTTTGATTGCATCGTATGTCGTTCCATTTTCCAGCTCATAATTAGTGAAAAATCCTGCAGTCGTAATTGACACACAGTCTTCATTCCCGGACTGGTTTGGTTCATCTGGTTGCCAATTGCTTTATTTAAAAACAACAACAAACAAAACACGAAAACAAAAAATCGATTAACAAATCATTTACCTTTCATATGATATAATCACAATAATTATTATAGTATGTGTTTTTCTCTTTTTTTATCCTTTATCCATCTTTCACCCAATCTCTTTCTTCATACTCTCACTAAGTCTTCTTAGATCAACTTCTCTTCCTCATAGAGATTTCCAGTTGCGTCCTTTCTATAATGTATCAATCATCGATATTTTTAGTGCTGCTATCCTTGTATCTATTATGTTTTGCTCTGCCTATTTCGGTCTCTTTTGTACTGTCTATCGCTTGAAACTTGTGCTCATCCTACGTCCATGTGTACACAATTCATGGGTGTATGAAATACCTTACTTCGAATGTGAAGATAATTTAAAAAAATAGAAGATAAAGAAGAATAGGAAAACAAGATCATGACAGATGATAATGAAGATGAAGAAAAACAGCTGAATGAAAATCAGAAAAATGAGTGGGGAGAAAAGGAAAGGTAATTGTCCTTGTTTAACTTTAATAACGGCAACTATTTTGTGTCCATGACAGCACGGTGTTATAATGGTTGCTTCACCAACCATAATCATGCGATCTCTGTAGAGCCAATTCTGAAAATAACGAGTTATTTAATATTAACATTTAAGTGACCAACGGGTTTTCATTCCCATCAGTGCCTAAAGGGGGGGGGGGGTGGAACCCCTTAAAGAAAACAACTTTCCCGACGAAAAATTTGCACGAATTTTATACTATATACCTCATCAGCAAAAATTAAATTTATTATTTAGGTTGTAAATTAAAGACAAACATTGTTTTCAAAACACGCAAAAATTGGGCAGAGACGTAAAATTCTAATGAGCCTTGCGCTTACACCAAACGTGTTGATATATTCTCTTGAAGACCTAAATTACATATATTTAACACATAACTTGCAGTTTTAGGCAGCTTTACGAGCGTTGCAAAATACACGTCATTTTCCCATAGAGTTTGTACAGTAACAGTATAGCAGCGTCCATGATTAAATTGTTTTCAGCACATAAAGGATTACTTTTAAATGTTCCTAATATAATTTTTTCCTTACACGTGTAATGTGCGCCATATATCAACAAAAATGGTTATGGTTCTTTGATTTTTTTTAAAATATTCTCAGCCGACTTCCGTTAGTGCCCAAGTACCTCAGTAACGGTTTGGCTAATTTTAGGCTTTTTTTTATGGTGTGAAAAGAAATGAATTTAAAAGTCAGACAATTACAAAAAGTTCGACGAAAAAATCTCATGCGTAAAACGGCCGCCGCGCGAAAACAAATTTTTGGGGTCCATAACCCCGCGGTCACTTAAATGTTTTAAAAAGCCAGTTTGGACAATAGTGAGTCTATTTTAGTGACAAAGTACTTACGTGTGTAACACATCTGTACCAGCCTCCCTGGCGACTGTACCATCAACCCAAACAAATGTGCCTTCGGTAGCCGAATCACTTAAGCCAATCCAATAGGCATGCCCCTGCTCATCGGATGGAATTTGTCCTGTAAGGAAATCCTGAAAAGCGCAAAGAGATAAGTTATTTTTTTATGATTTGCTTTCGTTGAACTTTTTAATGTCATGTTCAAAATAAACATATCCTGAGATCACTTGATATTTCTCGAATATATGCATCTTCTAATATCTTAAGTAGCGATATGGGAGCGATAGCCAACACGCATTATGCAATTTGAAACTCCCTCGAAAAATGGTGGAGATTTAATGTATTTAATATTGTAGATGTGTTTTCCTGTGGCACAAGAGAAAATGGTTGTTATCATTAACACTTTCCCTGGACCAGTGGGAGTTATGATTAATACCCTTGGGAAAATTGATAGCTGCTTTGTGCATAATTACAGCTAATTACATTGATAATCTGTATTTTTCATATTTATTTTTATTATTTTTTTACCTTTTTTTCGGAAGTCCAGACCCTTCAACATGAACATTTCTGTGTATATCTCGATCTCCTCTATCATGTATATGAAGGATAAAACTACAAATGATACATTTGTTGGCCAATTTTCGAATTTCCCGCTGACATTATGACTCATGTGTTTACAAAAATGGAGAATTTTCAATGCAAAATACCTGTACAATGCCACGAACGCCATGCACGCCGCAGACAGCACACGCACAAGATTTGAGTCGATTTGGTGTCTGTCTTCTCCTCTCCTGTTTTTTTTTTTTTTTTTTTTATTGTAGATGTGTTTTCCTGTGGCACAAGAGAAAATGGTTGTTATCATTAAATTATAACTTGTCAGATCTCGTCAGATCTCAGGTCCCATCAACTAACGTATGTAAAACACCTTATCCACATAAGTGTTAATTTGGGACAAATCATTGTTTTCAAACGCTCGAAAATGGTTCAAAAGATGGAAAATGCCAATGAGCCTTATACTTACATTGTACACTTACAAAACTAATTTATGTAGATATCTTTTCTACAAGACCTATATTACACGAAGATAACACGAAACATTTTATTTTAGGCAATTATGTATTTTTACGGGTGTTGCAAAATACACGTCAATTTGCTTAGTAATTCAAAAGTAAACATATTCTTAGCAAATCTGTGAAAATTGTTTAAAGAAGCTGATTTTGGTAGGTAAAGGTGTCAACATTTACCAAAAAAAGTGAGTTATCGTATGGGGTGGGGAAATTGGTTTTTCGGGAGTCAAAGGTTAATAACAGGGGTCAAATTTAGAAATTGACCCAATCATGTTGAAAAGTATACCAAGTTAATAGTTTAATCATAAGGATTCCAAAAAGGTATAGTTTATGTTATCTGCGGCCGAAAGTTTTGTAGTTATAGGCTAAAAATAACAAAAATCAATAAAAACGGTCATTTTCAGTTGTACAGGGTCAAATTTTAAAATTACTCCGATTTGGATAAAAAATGGTGCCAATTATTGATGGAGCTCATAGGATTAAAATAAGGAATAGTTTTGACAAGTTTTCGACGGTAACTTGCCAAGTGGCTGACACGTACACAACAACTTGTTTACATATTCGGACCCGGTCAGATAGCGTTGATTCGGATTTTTTGTATTTTTGTACACTGGAGATTGCGCAAAATACTTGGCCTATCGTAACGATTTACGCACCAAAATATTCCTAATTAAATTGTCTAGTTAGGTGACTTGTTTATAATATAGGTTTATTTTTGAAAAAAGACGAAAAAAACGTGAAAAATACGATCCATACAAGCATTTTTCTTACCTTATCAGCTGGCTCAATTATCGATTGCTGCTGTCAAGTCATGCCACACTTCAGGCACTCAAAAACTAGTGAGCTAAGGGGTCTTTTATGTGAGGAACCCGTTTCTAACATCAGATCGACCACCTGATTCGTCGATTTCGCGATATCCAAGGTACCGCGAAACCGTTTTTTTTTTTCATTCCTTGTTCAAGCCAATCGCAGAGCCTTTAACACAGCGTTTGGCTGCTGGGGAGTCCCATGACGTAACGCATGTCTTAGAATAGCCGGCCAATTAGCGATGCGGATACGGAATCGGCGGCGCTGTGTCCGAGCAGTACATATGCTATGGGAGCTTAAATGGTGTGAGTGATTCATTAAAAAAGTTCAATAACCATAATTGAGTGACTGTTTCCCGGTCTGAGAAAAGTATATTAAGATATTCATCGTTACTCCCCCTGATAGCGCCTATACCTCATGCAATTCCATCGGTCAGCATAAGAGGGTGTAACGTAAATCAATGGAAGAGCCGTTTCTTTACGCACGCGGTAGTTTTTGACCACCACCCATGCTCCAGGAGCAGGTCTCCCTCACTAACCTCAAAGGGCAGCTATTTATTTTTCTTATTTTTTCTTTGGACTTAGAATTTTTCCCTCTAGCCTGAAAAAAATAATGAAAATTTTATATATTTTAAAAGAACCCGAGACCACTGTATCATAAGGTCAGCTACTTAACCACAAGACCGGCGAGAATTGGTGTAACAGATTTGAGATTCTAATCCTTGATAACATTTACGGAATAAATCGCTATTGCTATTGTGGTCAGCGCTCAATATAATGAATAGCTCCGCTCTGGAACGGTTGCCACAACCTATGCTCTAGGAGAATGAGTGGTGGTCAAAATCTCACACTTGTGTGTCTTTACACTAAACACAGCTGGCTCTGAGCTCTGCTCGCTACTCAAGTTTCATCGTAAGCCATGAAAATTCATGTGATTTTTCACATTTCTTACACACTTATGAAGCCGGGAATTTATAATTACCTACAGCAGAGATCAAAACACCTAGCCAACCAACACTTATTATTTTTTTTGGAAAAGATATTTTTGGCATCCTGAAGGCATAAGCTTTCCATTGGTATATAGCTTAATATATGCTGTCCGAGCAATGAGTATCACCTTGAAATAGTCTTGACCTGGCCTGGCCGTTATTCAAGTCTGTGTGTAACCGTCCGATATGCGTAAGTGCGCCCTCCTACCGTTAAGTCTTTGACAAAGACTAGCACACGGGTTACGCCGGAAGTTGATGCCGTTTTGAATTCGCTGTTGCTGTTTAGTTGGCATGTCCCCCCTCCCCCTGAAAAGCTAGACAATTACAAACAATAATTAACAAAAAAATCTCATCTATGAATTGACTGGCAAAACAATTTTTTGGGGGGTCCATAACCCCCCCCCGGCACAGTCACTTAGGTGTATGGTACAACATAATTTAAAAGACATCTTACATCATATGAATAGTGAATAATGGTAAATATTTTTGTATCATTACACTTTCAGCCATAGATTCGACGACCACTAAATCGACACCTGCTCCCATATTCATGCATGCTGATCGTGCACTAGCTTGGTTCATTGTAGTTGTCATAAAAAGGTAGGCAGTTGGAGCTCAAACCATACCCAATTCACATAGGGAATTACGTTGTTAAAAAAAAATAAGGAAAGTTACGCTGGGGGGGATATGCCGACATAAAATGCTTATATTTGTTTATTTTGTCACTGTGATTGTAAGCCAATAATCTTGGTATAGCCCTTTTCAGTTAAAAAGTCCAAAACACAGTAACTAGAATAATTTATTTTATGCCACATGCTTTAAAGGTCAAGGAAAAGCAAATAGAATTGAGGTGGTTTGTGTCCGTCTAACATGGAGACAAAGAAAGCTTTCAATATTGGGGTTGGTGATGACATCATTGTGGTTACATTGATTTATCAGAGAGTAATAGAAAATACCAGGTGACTGGTGTGAATTATTTCATGACACTGATTGTTACTCATAGTTTAACAAAATGATGTAGGTTCTCTCATTGCCGGGATTTTAAACCTCGTCTGACCAAGGGGACGGGGGAGAGGGGGTATGTGGAGGGGGAGAGGGGGATGGAGGGGAGGAAAGGAAAGGTGAGGAGAAAGGAGGAGAGGGGAGGGGATGGGAGAGGGAGAGGGGATGGGTGGGGAGAGGGGAGGGAGGGAGGGGAGGGGGGGTGGGAGGGAGGAGGGGGGATGAAGGAAGGAGGGAGATTGGAGGCGAGAGATGGCGGAGGGAAGGGAGAAGGGAGAGGAATATGCTTAAGTTTTTAGTTTGTCGGTTTTCATTGCTATTACCATCCACATTAATCTAAAAGTTAGCACGTGTGGAGGAGGAGCACGGACCCCTCACACAGAAAAGGTTTGACACCTTTGGTACTTAGATGGGGACCCTCTATATCAAACGCTAGGTATATGAGTTAGTAGTCTCAAATTGTTGGGGTTCCTTTTTCAATAGGGGCCAATTTAAGTTACACAGGGGTCAACCTTTTTTAAATGCTCCAATTCAGTTGAAATGTAAAGCCATATTGTAACCGGGGGTTTTCTTCAGTCATAAGGATCCCGAAAATGTTTATAGTTGTACCAATCTATGACCATTGGTTTGGAGTTGGTTTAGTTATAGGGGTAAATGCTAAAATGGGTAAAAAGGGTCAATTTCTATTTGTACAGGGGTCAAAACCAGAAGTTGTTCTAATTTGGTTTAAAAATCAAGAAGTTGTTCATCTAGCTTAGTTTCAAAAATAAGGAATAGTTTGTACCATCGGCAATGTATAGTTACCTGTTATGCGACAAACGGTCAGATGCGCAACAATCCGATATGACATTTAACTTCTTGACCCTTATATCGTTGAAGTAGTTAAACATTTTACATAATTCAAAACTAACTTTTTGGGGAGTCTTTACCTGCAATGTAATTTTGCAGGATTAAAATTAACCAGATTAACTTTTAATGTTGAAACCCTGTACATGGCATATACCAGCTTGGCACGTGACATGTACGTATGTCTTCCAGAGGAGAAAAAGAGAAAAACAAACCGAAAGGTTTACCTTGTGCAGAAGAAGATGCAATTGTTACCATTATACAAATGCAAGCTGCAATACGGCGTTCCTTGTACCTGATAAATTCCATTGAACGAAAACCTGGAAAATGCTAATTTAAAACAAGGAATTGTTTGTAAACAATATTGTTCAGATGTAAGATAGGTTAGTAGATTATGAGCAAATTTTTTAAATGGAGGAAAAGCCACTCCAAAAATGAGGTTTTGGTTTGAAAATAATTATTTGGAGAGATCCTTATCCCTCCCTCGGGTGCAGAGTGAATCTCTATTTTTGGAAAGGCACGAAGCTCTGTTCCCCTCTTCAGCCAGGGGTACTTAGATATTCCTTGGTGAATGTTACAATTTAAGTTTGATAGTGTTACAGTATCCGGATTTTGTGATTAAAAAAAAAAAAATGATTTTGAATTTTGCAACTTTGAAAAAAACATTTAAGCACAGGAAAAAGGAAAACACCTAACTTGTTTAACCAATTTGCAAGAGAAAAAAATGGAATTTCCCACGTGCGAATATTGAGATGATTCAACGTATTCATATGCTTAGAGACCTTCTGAAAATATCTACTAAGCTGAACACAAAAGAAACGTATTAATGAATGTATTTTGAAAATTACAAAAGGCCGTAGCCAGGAATGTATGTTGGGGGGGGGGGGGGTGGCGGATTGCCAGAAGGGCCACCTTTTGCGTACCAAATTTTTTTTTCGGGTGTGCGCTCGCCGGTTGACCCAACATTTTTCACCATCAACTCCAGATTCTGACGACGGGGGGCCGGGGTGGGGGGGGGGGAGGGGGGGGGGATTTGGCGGCAACGAAACAATGACACATAACAACCTCCAATAAAACAGTATAAACAGTAAAATGGTATTATGCGTGTTGACCAGTAATATTGACCAACAATATACTTGGGAACCAATGACACATCAACACTCCAATAAAAACAGTATAAACAGTAAAATAAATGGTATTATGCGTGGGGGCCAGTATATGACCAACAATATCAAATAAGCACAACCTTACACTAACAAGGCGACATATTTCACATGACAACAAAGTGGACCTTCCACATGATAAAGCGGACCTTGTCATTTGGGGGGGGGGGGGTCTGTGCGCTTGCACCCCCGACCCCCCTGGCTCCGGCCTGTTACATAAATGGTTCACCCGATCATATCTTAAAATCTGCCAATCAAAGAACAAAATGCAACAGGATTAATTCAATTATATAATCTACTCTAAAAACAGTCAATGACCAAGCAGTTGCAAAACTGAAAACAGTGAAATGCGCTGACATGGAACCACTTGCTGTATCAGATGTCATGGGCCTGGAAATATCAGCAAGGTAGAGTTTCAAAGCATAATGAAATTATGACGATGTTACTTGCCATTTAGAGTGTGTGTGTGTGTGTACACCATGTGCTGGGAAGCATTCAGTGCATCTGCTACACATGCTGTTCACCAGGTTTCGGATGCTGTCTTGGGGGAGATTGTCCCACTCTTCCTGTAGGGCTACTTCTGCCTGCCGAAATACGTCATCCGAGCTCATCTCACAGTTGCTCAATTGGATTAAAGTCCGGAGAGCAAGAGCACCATATGGAAACAATTTAATATTCTGCTCGTATAGGAAACGTTTTGTAAGCTGAGCTGTGTGTGGCCTAGCACTATCCTATTGAAATAGGGAAACGGCCGGATACGCCTGCATGAACCCAACACTTCATTAACATAACGCTGTGGGGCTGAATTCCCTGCAATTTTCACCAGCTCTGTTCTGGTTATTCCACCCCAAACCACAGTGGCGTAACAGGCGGGGGGAGGGGGGCAGGGGGGCAGGTTGCCCCCCTGACGACTTTGGCCGGGAAAAATTGGCAAAAATCATGCTAAATCAGCCGTTTTTAGCCCTCTGACCGGGAAAAATTGGCCTTTTGACCCCCCTGAGAGGGAAAATTTCCCAAAACTGGGAAATTTGCCCCCTCAGAGCGGGTAGGCCCGTTGCGCCACTGCCCAACCATTACACTAGGTCCTCCCCAATGGTCAACCTGGCGGATGCAGCATTCTGCATACCTCTCGCCTTCTCTGCGCCGTACTCGCTCTCGTCCATCAGACAGACTTTCATCATATTAAAGACAACGGTGCTCGACTGCTGCTGAGTCCAATGGGACGGTGACGTCAACACCATCCAACGGTTCCGTCAATGCCTCTGTTTTGTGAATGTTTGAGCTCTCTACACGGACGTCTGGCGTGGAGGCCCTTTTCATGAAGGTGGTTTTTACTGTTCGGGATATAATGGATGTTTGTCCGTCATACTGTTTCGGAACGCTGTTCTGGTTGCAGGTCGGAAAGCGATTTCTTAAATGCTGCACTGCAATGCAAGTACCCGGTCCTGAGTGGGTGCCCTGGTCGCTCCTTTCGGAGTTGGTCTTCCCAACAGTCCCTTTGTAGCCAAGTAGCGGACTGATGAGATGGGAAATACAGCATCAGCAATGGGCTGCTGTGCAAACAGCAGTCACAAACTTCAAATCTACCCGCCAACGCTCTGCTACTAGTAGACGTGGCCCATAACAAATACAGAAAAAAGCTTTCATTTTATCTTGTACAGGTTCAGAATGAAGACAGGAATGCAAACATCCCCTTATACCCCTACTTACCTTCAAATTCATTCTATACACAATTAGAGAAAGGGAAAGGTGAGTGAGTGTAATCTGGCCTTCCCCTTGAGTCATTTGATTCTTATACATTCTTGAACAGGTGGACTATACTCTCTGCCAAAGAAGCTGTTGCCCTGTAACATCAGGTCCAGAATATGGAACGCCGTTTGTAAAGAGTTGCATCATCAGATAATTTGTGTGTGTACGTGGTGTGTGTGTGTGGTCAATGAAAGATTTGAATTGTCAAATTTGTGTGGTTCTGTAATGTAACATTTGTATTATAATAATTGGGGGTGTATGTTACATTTGGTGGTATATTATTGCGTGTGCAACCGTGAAAAGGTAAGACATAAGCGCAATAATATCACAATCTGTGTGTGTGTGTGTATTGTAGGTACACAAAGCAATATAATGCAACTATATAGGCCTACTGCACACCCGCAGAGTGTGTAAAAAACGCGCCAGTAAACGCGGGGAAGTATAAAAACCACTTCAATAACACCCGCATAATGCATATACGAGCACGTGTAAATTACAACACGCCCTAAATACCAATACACACACACACAAAACAACAAACGACACAAACAAACAAACGCAACACAAACACGCGCCCATACGTTGAAACCACACACGGAGGTGTGTCACACACAGCGAATATACACACCACAAGTATGGCAAGCTATAAGGGCCATAAAAGTATTGCTGCAACGCGTGGCGAGAAAGTAGCAACGCGTTGCGAACATTTCGGCAACGCGTGCCGACGTCGGCGAATCAAAATCATGAATTTTCGTGACGTATTTCAAAAAATAGGACCACAACGCCGTTGCTAGATACTGCCAAACGCGTTGCAAACCTTCACGACGCGTTGCGAGCTTCACAACGCGTTGCAAGCTTCACAAGCGTTGCTAAGGGCAAACAAAGCATAGGGTCATAAACGCTGCCGCAACGCGTTGTGAGAAAGTAGCCAAGCGTTGCGACATTTCGGCAACGCGCGTTGCGACAATTCGGCAAGGCGTTGCGACATTTGGCAACGCGTTGCGGTGTCGGCCAATCAAAATCATGAATTTCTGTGACGTATTTCAAAAAACTATAAATCTCACCAACGCGTTGCGACCTTTCGCAACGCGTTGCAAACCTTCACAACGCGTTGCGAATACGTTATGCCCTTATGCATCACAACCGTTGTGAAGTTTACGCCGTGTTGTGAAGCTCGCACGCGTGTGATGCTGCAACGAGGGTGAAGGCCATAAGGGTCATAACGTATTGGCCGACAACGCGTGTGGATCTATTTTTGAAAATTACGTCAAGACATGCATGATTGACTGGCCGACACCGCAACGCGTTGCCCCGAAATGTCGCAAACGCGGTTGCCAAAATGGTCGCAACGCGTGCCTACTTTCTCACAACGCTGTTGCGGCAAACGTTATGACATTATGCTTGTGAACCTCGCAACGCGTTGTGAAGGTTGCAAAGCGTTGTGAAGGTCGCAACGCGTTGTGAAGGCTTGGCAACGCGTTGTGAGTTTCACAACGCGTTGCTAGATACTTTGAACGCGTTGTGGGTGCTTAATTTTGAATACGTCACAGACATTGTCATTCTAATTGGCGGACGCGCAACGCGGTGTGGATACTTTCTTGCAACGCGTGCCGAAATGTCGCAACGCGTTTGCATGTGAAAGGTCCGCGCGCGCAACGCGTTGCGGCAAGACGTTATGGCCTTTATGGCTTGCCATACACAAGTTGATAGGCGCAAGATATGTTAATTGTTGCAGGGCACAAGGTAAAATAAATATGATTCATCTCAATGTTAATCGGTGAACCAATAACAGACATCGTTTAGATCTATATTTTGTACGACGTGCTGTTCATACTAGTGTACGCGAAGTTTCTTCATGTAAATGCCTCAAACGTACCGTGGCCGTGATATGATTGCCGGATTTTGCCTCCTAATGCATCATGGCTGAGCTGCGACAGATTTTACATGTTTAAGGGAATTGAAAATTCCCAACATTCCAAGTGTACAATGTCAAGATCAAAATGTAAGTTGTTAAAAAAATATGAACTGAGGACTGAGTGACAAGAAGACCGTGTGTTGCCAGCCTGAATCCCAGTCTGAATTGTGTCTCAGCTTGCTCATTACAAACCCTCGTGGGTATATCCCACTAAACGGGATGTGGTAATGTAAACTATGATACATCGGTAGTAATATCAACTAATTTAAAGAGACATGAGGAGATTCCAGAAAGAAGCGCCCCCAATTTTTTAGATGACCGAGTTTTGGAATATTTGGAATGCTTTCCAATGTATTAATCACATCTGAAGTGAATAAGCCGAAACGCCGTCTTTATGTAATATATGATGATTTAGTATTTCTGTTGTGCACGACAGAAAGTCAAAGCACGGTGTTAATTCTATGGGGACAATTACGATAGTCAGGCAGTGAAAAACAAGGTTCGCTGTTTTCTTTTGTAATTGTTGTCCAATAACCTTCGGAACGTTCTTGTTTGGTGGTCTACAATCGATTCTGTGCAATTGGAAAGAAATTCGTATCCTAAAAAAACTCATGTCACTTTACTGTTTCGACGGCCACTTCTATCATCTTCAGGATACCTGGAGCTTCACACCATAGAAATAATAGACGAGTACATGAGTATACGTTTAGTAGTTTACTAGACTAGGTCTCTATTCACACGAACTCAATTGACCCCACCCTTTTATCATTGCAACTGGCAATAATTGTGATTACCTGTAAAACAGTAACATAAACTTCCATCACAGATTTGTACATGGTATGTATAATAAACGTGAACAATTATATAATCCATAATTGTTGGCCCTATCCAAAATAGCACAGGAGGTACATGTAAATGAACCAGTTAGGCAGTGGGGTTTGACCCCCACGGGCCCTTTTACAGAGCCCCCTTTCTACTGAAAATTTGTCAGCCCCCCACCCGTTAACTGATTTCAGGATTCCACCGGCCCATTAAAAAGGGGGGACTGGCCCACGTGATTGGGATCCATGATAATAATACAACGGGCCACGGCGTCTGGAAACGGCCTTCCAATGTGAAAGAGCGGGGGGAAATAGCGCCTGTAAATGTTCTACGATATCCATTAATTTTTGTTAAAGTTCAGGCAAGCCAAGTTAGAGGTTATTTTATCGAGGTGGCTTATTTCATATGGCCGGACATAAACGTAGATTCCAGCTCTGCCGTTAAGTCCAATCTGGGTTCCCAATTCTAATTATAAAATCGCTTATTTTGTGAAAAACGCCAGTTTTTAGCATTCTCGTTTGCAGGTATAGGTTGCCTAGACAATTACCACGGTAACTGTGCAAAAATATCAAATTTTGAAAATTGGGGGGGCAGCTCTTCAAAAAATGTGCTAATCTTGCTTTAAATGGAATTTCCTTCATATAATAGGGTTGGCAAAGGGGTGGAAAGTTTCAGGGGTAATTTTGGAACTTTCCCGGAAACTTTCCGGGAATTTTGAAAGGCCCGGGAATATGGGAATTTCGGAATTTCAATATTTGGCATCTAAGTTTTAAAACGATTTAAATCATTTCATCTCCAGGAAAACTTATAAACCATGCTAGCTAGGCCTTTCTCAAGTATGTACTATTTGGTGCTGAATTGACATATTGCTACAGGATCCAATTGACTATTGGACTTCTCTAGAGTGTACATACACAATGTAAGCTCTAACTGAAATATTTAACTAATGGAGGAGTGGTTTATAAAATTCTGCACAGACTATTTTGACCACTTATTACCAACTTTGTCTACAGATTTAAATGTGCATTGTGTTCAAGTGAAATTAAATTTTCAATTTTATGATACTGTTTTCATCCCAAAGATATTCCATTCTAAAATAACAAGGAATATTCAAATTATTAATAAGGTAAAATTTCCTAAGTAGTCTGCTGCCAAAATATATAATGCACTTTTCTTTGGATCTGAAGGAAGGCTGTTTAATGTCCTTGTTTTATAGCAGTGTACAACAGACTTTAAAAACCACTATTCAACAATTTCTTTCAAGATGTAAACCAATTGGGCCCCTTATTTTTCATCAAGCTCATTTTTGCACAGTTGGGGTGGAAATGGTGTAGTAAAGATCCCTGTACGTTTCTAACTTAAACGCTTGTAGTTGTCAAGAAATTACGATTTTTTATGCAATTGTCTACCAAATAAAGTCCACACTCTTCAAAAAACGCTTTAAAATGCTTCAGTTCTGGTTTTGGCCAAATAGAATTAAGGTGTAATAGGACTAACACTAGCAATTGTAGAGACAAATGGACATTTTGAATTGGAAAAAAATGACTGATTGTGGTTTTAAATCCTTACTTTAACTGATATTTTGCAAGCAAATAAACTGGACAAGATATGGTTTACAAAACCAGTTGCAAATGAACCGAATTAAAAAAATATTACAACTGCATGCCAATTTTCACGCCAATTGACTGATTTTAAAATTTGGGAATCCCCATTTATTTATTTGTAGCCTGTTCAGTGGCATTTTGTGTTGATCACAGCGGCTCATAAAGACCTTCCCATACCTTTTCTCCGTACAAATTCGATTTTCCGGGCCATCCCCCCGGAAACCTCTCTAGCAATAACACGTAATCATAGTTCCGCACGACAAACGCCCCTTGTACATTATCGAGGGCTGCGCCTTAAGTTTTTCTAGCGGGTCATTTCGAAAACGTATAGTATGAACGATCAAGAAATTATGCTCCTTGCTATTGCGCTTCTTTGTGTAAACAGTATTCAATATTTCTTATCATCTTCAGATTTCTTGAAACCAGCCAGAAAGCTATAGTATCAACTTGTAGGGCATTTAGAGCGTTACGATTGAGCGAACAGGACTTGAGTGGAGGCTCCCCTAAACGTCCGCCAGCGGCATGATTAAAACAACGACGCGTATATGAGGAATATGTTACAGATTTGACGTCACAACGGGTATAAGCTCTGTGTTTACAAATTCCAATCGTACTTTTCATAATAATTTTCACCGCAGGATTCCCCCTTCTAAGATAAAAATTTCTCAGTAATTACAAGTTTCCGTGGATATATCCAGCATTTTTACGTATCTGGATATTGTTTGTTGGGTTATTGGTAAGATTTACCACGAATGGCGTAACTTGGGCAGGTAACCGGGACGGTAACTGAGTTTAGGATTGAAGTTGAGACTGCGCTAGGCAAGGATGTATGATTTGTCGGGACGAGGGAACGGGGCTAGGAATCGGGCTAGGAATATCGGCTTGCATCATTGCAGTTTATTTTCTTTTGGCCAATTTCAAAATCATGTGCAGTGCTTAACATTGAGGTTGTGTACCTCTAGCAGTATAGCTGTCATGGCTGTGTCGATACACTTGACCGATGTTACATTCCCGGCCGACAAAGACAGAAATGGAGTCAACACGACATTACCCGTCGATAATAAGGGTCGCGCGCAAAGGATTATGGGGCTGGCTTCCGAGCTGCCTTCAACACATATGTACATAAATAAACCCACAATGGCCTTACAAATAAACAAAAATTGTGGAAATCGGGAGTTCCAAAAAAATCTGAAACTAGCTGATGGCTGAATTTACCACCGAAAAGGTTCAGGGGCCCTGTACAGGAAGCAGTCCAAAACAAAAGTTAAAGTTGGATTTCAAATTCTCACTATGGGTGGTTTACAGAATACAAACTACAAGACCATGAGTGATAGAAATATAAATAAAAACTGACCCAAACATGTATCTTTTTGTCACGATTGGTGGTTTTAATTTTTTAATTGGTTTTAACACATGCTTGTTTTTGCTTTTATGTTCTTCTGAAGCATTTCTTGAGTAATTCCTAATCTGAACAAAAGACCTTATTTTTTGTGGTGAAATTCAAAAGATTTTGAAATTCCAATATTTCCTCCCGAAAATTTCCTAAAATTCCCAAAATTCCGTTAATTCCAAAATTACCCTGGAAATTTTCCGCTCTGGAAATTACCGCGGGGATTTTGCAACCCTACATATAGAAAATCACAACTTTGTTTTTAAAATTCCAGATCCGAATTTTTGGTTATACCAGTATCCTATGGGACGTAAAAATACACATAAATGTTTATACTGCATCAAAACGAAATTTTAGTTACTATCTTTAGTTCTGAGTTGACTATGTTTTCATTGATTAACAAAAAAATAATATTGCAAAATCTCTGAGACGGCCTTTAATCTTCATTTCACACAGGAGTTCCAGGAGCACTGGCACATTTTCAAAAATTGAATTTCTTCAATTTGCTCACAAATGATAGTCCAGACCATTGGAAGAATATTTTTCCATAAAATAACATACTGAAGTGAAAACATATAGGGACGTTAAATAGAGAGCTTCAAGACATCCAGGGAAATTTGTAGGCTAACTTTGAAGTTTGACGTAACTTTAATCAACAAATGTATAGTACATGAATTCATAGACAAGTACTCATGATTTTAAAAACTACAACGGTCACAGACCGGCAACAGTTCAATACCATGGGAAGCATGTATACGGCATGTGTTTTCTTTTAACGCCATTTCTGTCAGCTGCCTGAATTTAAATGTCCCGCCGTCGACGGTTTAATTATAAAATCGTTCTGGTTACCCATAAGGACGCTGATTTGGGGGGCTTAATCATTTCCAGGGTGAGGGCTATGTATTATAAAAGCTTTACAAACCAATGCAAGATATAACTTTGAAAAATCTTGAGGGCCGCACTCTTTTTCAAATGTGCCAGTTGTCTCTTTAAGGGGCATTTTTCGTGATCCACAAGCCTCGTTCCCCCCGACTTCCTAAAAAACGTTGAATTTTTCACTATCATCTTAACCGTTTAGCATTACTAATCCATTTGTCAACCAATCTTACGTGCACATTTCGGTTTGTCTGTAAGAAATTCAACCATTTTGTATTTTTCTGTCCCCGTAACGAACCATAAATAATAGCCACAGTGGCCTATGTAATCATGTGGGAAACAAGCATTTGTTTTCATAACCAAAACCGCAAATCGGGATCGGCCTAAAAGGTGTGATAAGCTCTCAGGATTTCTATTGAACACTGAATAAAACAGAAGGTGCTGGAGTCACGAAATTCACCTTTAAAAATTTAAAGGCTAAATCAGAAATCCCAAAAAATATATATGACAGCATTTCAAGGATTCTGACTTGCATTTGGCGGACACGGGTGTGAAAAAATATTCGTATTTGAAAACAACTAAAAATATTGGCAATGAATAGGGGGGGGGATGTGTTTTTCTAGGATAAATTGCATGCAGTTTCTGATTTTTGGTTTGGCCTTTTAAAATGGTGAAAATCACAAACTTTTTGAGATATAATCCATATTTTGGGCCAATTTTTGGCCACAATTTGGCCTTTTTGAGTGACAAAAATTTTGACTTGTCTCTTTGGAATGACCATATCAACATACAAAAAATAAAGCCTCTTGTTATTTTTTTTTAATTTAATGTTAAATTATTCAACCTATCTTTACAATAAATCGTTTGCATGTTCAAACTACCCTCCTTTTTTGGTAGAGCTTCTTGCAATTGTATGTGTGGAGTGACAAAATTTGTATGCAACATTTGAGGGTTTCATCAATTTCGACTTCAAATGACCATAATTTCCCAAAGGTATACCCTAGAGATATAATTTGGGTTCATTTTTTTCAGAAATGCATAGCAAAACATAGGTAGGAAGTTTGAATACAAAATGCTCTTTACTAAGAAAAATTATAATGAAATGTTACCCTAACCCCTTAATATTTCTGCAGGCGTGAAAAAATTATTTCGATTTGGGATAAAAAAAATTCAAACTCAAAAATTCCAGGATTTGGGATTTAAAATATGACCTTTGTTAATGCACACAATCCTCCCCCTACAACAAGTTCATATTTTTTAGACCTAGGAATTCCTCATTTTTGAGTTTGAATTTTTTATCAATCAATTTTTTCCTTCCAGCATAGGTCGTTTAATTTACAAAAGCATCTCTATCATCAATCCACCTAAAATACCAGCAGAGATACTAGCTGACTTAGGATCAGAATGAATTAATACAGTTATTTACACAATATTCCAATGGAAAGAATACCTTACTTATGTTTACTATGGTCATAATTTTTATCAGGTTCAGTAATTACTGTTAGTCCTATTTAGCATGTGTTCCTCCCCCTCTTTTTTCCCCTATTCGGATATCATGGAAGGTTTTTAGTTTGAGGTGTAGCATTTGGGGGGGGTAAATTTTTTGCATTTCTAATGCCAGATTCAGTTTCTACACAAACTTTCACCCCAGAAAAAGTTGTTTTCGTTGAAAATTCTTGAACTTCATTTTTCTCATTTGTCCCCCAAACGCAAGTCGGATCTTGAACACTGTCATATACATGTCTGTAACAGAATTGTATCCCAATATACCCTACCAGTAATCCTAAAGCACCTAATATAAGAACAAATCGGCTATTTTATTAAATGCTGTCCGTACTGACACTAACTATATACAACAACTTAATCCAATTAAATCATATCCTTTGAACACTGCTGTTTCTCTTTTCTGTCAATTTTTCACGTACGAGAATTCTACATGGCAATTTTAAATCCTTTACTTTTAAGATCACTGCAAATTTCAAATATTTTGGACTCTTTCGGGTGAAGTTATGAAGGGGCATTTCATTATCCCCCACCTCGTTCCCTCTGAGTTACCTCGTAAAAGTTGAGATTTTTATATCATCATCGGGAACTTTACCTTAGTAATCCATGTGGTACAAACCTATGTGCAAATTTTGGTCGTATCTGTAAGAATTTGCATTTTACCTAGCCTTGTGCGTAGCAACGGCTAAGTCTTGTATTTGTGGATTTTCTTTGTTTCTTGGTTTTCTTCTCGGGCACTTCCGGTTGGTTTCAAAATCTACTAGGCCAATCTTTGTCGATTGAACCAAGCAATGGCCACAAGAAACCTGAACCCATCCTTCATATAGGGTGTAAAAGTTTACCATAGGGGTCACGTAGGGTCAACAGTCGTCATTGTTTCACTACCCCCCTTTTTCCTTTTCCTTCTTAATCCTCATTTGCATGTGCTATCGATGCTCGGTCAGGTGACTGGCCCTATGGGGTGTACACAGTTTTTAATCCAAGGTCATTAGGGGTCAAAAAGGGGCAGTCTCTCTTATCCCTCTTAATATTTCAAAATGCTACTGGCGTGTTTACATAGCCAGTTAACATGATCTTGACCAGCCTTCGTCTGATAACACCCGACCCAAGTGCCATACAGGGGTGTTTACGATTGGGTCAAAGGTCATGCATGTCCATCACAGGTCAGTTGCGCTTATCCTCCTTTTTGCTGTTTCTGCCCACAAATCAATTGCTGTCACACTAGACTTTGGCAGACAACCCGCTGACCCAATGTCCCTGTTCACAGACTGCGGTTAAAAGTCACGCAAGGGTCATTACAGGTCTTGTCGCACTAACCTCCTTTTTGCTGTTTTGCCAAAAATCAATTGTCTACATCACCAGTCCGGTCAGAAAGAACCACTGACCCAAGTCCCCTATGGGGTGTTTACCCCTCCTTTTTGTTTGTTTTTGGCCACAATCATTTGCAAAAATCACAGACTTGACTTTGTGCAAAAGAACCGCTGACCTAAGGCCCCCATATGGGTGGTACACCGATTTGGTTGGTCAAAGGTCACGCAGGATCATACAGGTCGAAGTCGCTCTTACCCCTCCTTTTTGCTGTTTCTTTTCTGCAACAAATCAACAATTGCTACAATCAAAGACTTGTCAGAAGACTGCTGATCCAAGGCCCATATGTATGGTCACGCGAGAGTCATTACAAGATCATAGTCGCACTTACCCTCCTTTTCGCGTGTCTGTCCCAAATCAATTGCTATAATGGTCTTCTTGTGGTCCATTTTGAACATTTTGGCTAATTATAACAATTTTCCCACTGACAATAAGGTGCTCTGAATATATGACAGTTGTGCCACCTTGATTGTCTATGGCAGATGCACATAGGGTGTACCCAAATGTGTTGATTAGTGATCATCATTAGACATTACAACACAAAAGCATTTAGTGTCCCTTAACATGACATTCAAACAGGATTCTGGCCTAGTCCATCAAGTGTCATTTGATCCCCA
>JAMKCH010084665.1:0-53719 GCA_023653785.1 Ophioderma brevispina | reverse complement strand
TTTCCATGATTGCTAGATTATAGCTTCCAAAAGAATAGATTTTTGCGTGATTAGATGATTTATAATTGAATATGTTCAGAGCCATACCAGCGAGGGGGCAGGGGGTGAGTGCCCCCTGCTCAGAAGCTTTGCCACCCTGCCAGCCCCCCAAATAAACTGACAATTTGTACAGGGTCTATAGAGAAGGACCCAAATTTGGCCCCTCAGAACATGCCTCAGCATCCCTTCTGCCCCCCCCCCATTTGCAAAGGCCTGGTTATGCCACTGAATTTGTTAGATCAGTTTGCATTTGCAAACAGGAAAGTTTTCCAATGCCATATCCAAGGGGTGTATTTGCAGATTTGTGCGCACTTCGTGGGTTTGAGGGAAGACACTTCAATCAGGCAGTGTTTGTCTAATTTTGTTTCTCCGCACCCTGGTAGCATGACATCCTGGATATATTCTGGGGCTTTCCCTGCTTATATTTTTTAAAAACTCATATCAGTACATCTTATATTTACCATGCTGATCTGTTGAGATTTCAGTTGTTGAAAATGCAAGTAGTGAATCACTTGTCATAAAGATAGACTGAAAAAGTGGGTATATACTGCGTAAATGTCAATAGGGCTAACTTTCAGCCAGCTCAATATCATTCTGTCCCGAGGGAGTACTACGGTCTGCAAAGGGTGCAAGGAATCAATCAAACCTTTTACTTTGATCCTTAAGACTTCTCTTAAAGGCACCATGAGGTTTTCGCCCATTTTACAGTGTTTTCCTGCATATAATCCCATACAAAATCAAAAAAGCCTGACCAGTTCAAACAAAACTTAAAATTGAACATTTGGTAACAACCTTGAATTCAACCCCCCCCCCCCCAAAAAAAAAGGGGACAGCCTACGGAAATCTACTGGGCCTCATGTAGAACAAGAATGTTAATTAAACATACTTTTTGAGAGTACTTGATGGTTTCAAGTAGAGGACAATGAATGGAACTATTCCTAATCATTTGAATACTTCCTGCAATATTTTTTGTACATGGCATGTAGATTCAAACAGCTTTATTGAAGGTTTGCCTAGCTTATATGGTTAGCTAGCATAAAACACATGATATTATTATCATGTTAGTGCAATAAGGGTGTAAGTGCAGTAGCTGCCAGGGTACATACATGTGATGTCATGTATTAGGATGACTTATTTTACCTTCCTTGAGTCAGTGGCGCTGAAAGGGTTTTCAGTGACTGTAGAATCATTTCAAGAGCACTGACTAAAGACTTGGCATCGAATAGTATGTTTGATTGAATTTCAAAAATGGCAGCTATTGCCAACTTACAACCTTCTTGATTCACATGATGTATATGGGCTGTAAGACCAGGCTCAGGGGTGTTTTGAATCATCAATGATGCCATAGCAATGTGCCTATACCACTGTACGAAACACATGTCAGTAACCGGGGTCATATTAGGGAGAAAAAGTGTCCAAACTTTTAAGAACCACAAACATTTTCATCATAATGCAAAAACATTCCGAAAGTTACTAACTTCTTGTGGGCTAAAATGAGCATTAAATTGAAGGGGTTATAAAGGTTTTTTTGTGTAAGACTCGGATTGTAGTGATCACATGACCCTAGTGAGGTGAAATTTCCCAAAACTGGGAATTGGGAGGATTGACTCAAAACACCCTATGTACAGGATAGGGTCTTTTGTTGAGCTTGTTGCCCCTGGCCAATGGATGATGTGCACAAAGAGATACAACTCACCTCATTTGTAGGCCAGTTGGTCAGCCCACATGCTTTATCATGGATATATAAATTAAAACTCTACAAACATGTAATAATACACTGACAGTAAAAGAAAACTCATAAGTTGACCTACTTGATTCAGAGACAGTAGGAAAGAATTCTGTATCTGCTAACTTTAGCATGTGAAGAGTGATTATCTGGTCAATAAAAACAAATGACACAATACAAAGACAAATTTCGAGAAAGACTGTCAATATCTTAATAATTTAACTAGTGCCCCCAAACACAGGAGATTTCCAAAAATTATGCATGTACTGCAATTTGTTTGTGCACATGGCATACAGATACACACAGATTGCATGGAATATGTTTTAGAAATTTGTAGAGAAAAATCTAACAAATCTTTACAGAATTTAACTTATTTTAGCTTTTTGTCAGTTCGTGAATATGACTTGATCAAAGGGAATGAGTTGGCTAGTGCTAATATGACTAATCTTGATTCTGAGATGGGCTGAAAAAGGTGATTAATATCTTGTTTTTCATTCTTAAAGAAATGTCAAGAATTATCAACAAATATATAATGGGGGTTTGAATTAAAAGCAGCATTTGAATGGGAAGAAGCTGAAAGTAAAAACTCAAAATAATACTCTCGACGTGCTGTTACCTTGATATTGTCAAAAATGTTAGTAATATTGAAAAAAATGTAAGGCTTCCTCAAAGAATTATCTACAAGAGTGTTTACTAGCCAGAACTGCACTGATTGTGAAAATATATTTATTGTTTTTTTAATATAACAATTGAGCAAACAATCAATACAACTTTAATATACGTTATACTTAAAGTAGGTGGAAATGAATTCCTTTGTCATTTCAACTACAAAAGACCAAAGATTTTAATTAAACAGTCACTCAAGAATCTTAAAGGTTTCACACTATGTAAACAAAACAAATAATAAAGAGTATGCTACAGTAAGCCAAGCAATTTCTTGAGACTGTTCTCTTCTTTCTAACCCCACTTCCTGCTTATATCAATGTGCAAGAAATATTTACCCATCCTATTATACTTGCACCCCATAGTATTCTAATGAAAACTTAATATAATCATACACATGTGAAAATCAATAGCCTTACAGTTAAATACAGGAATCACTTACTGATATCTGGGTGTTGTCTATTGTCATTATTTCTTTGCCTAAATCATTTCCCTATCTCATCCTGTTATTAACCCTCGTGTTTACGAGGGACCTTACAGTGCTCATAAATAAATCATTCCTTCAGTCTTTTTTACTTCAATTTTCCAAAATCATACATTTTGTAACAATATTTGTCCAAACAAGGATAGCCTTGCTTCAAATACAACAGCTCAATCCATTTGTGAATTCATCTGGAAGCTACTGTCTTATGGTTGTAACATGTACAGAATCTATCAGGATTGAAAGGGTTAGGTAAGTGCTACTGCTGAAGGTCTTGGTTTCGCAATGGGATTTCGGTGGGGTTATGACATGATGTATTCTTAGTTTAATATCTCCAGCTCCATAATGTCATGGCTATAATTACATGAGTGGTCAGTTTCAGTTTGATTTTTGCTTGTTTGTACCACTTTTCAAAGCCAAAAAGTTTCAAATGCCAGAAAAATATTTCTGGTTATAGATTTGAAACCAACATTTTGTAAATTGGAGTTAAGATATTGTTTTCTTAACGCCATTGGTATGTGGTCCTTGAAAGTATTTCTTAAAAAAAAATTGACAAAGGTCTCTGAATTCCTTTTGTGCCTTTACATCTTTTTTGACCTAGTGGAAAGCTACATGGGGTTATATATTCAATTATAAAGATAATTTTGTTAAATTTTCCATGTGCATTTCTGAAAGCAAGAGATTTTTGTAATGCAAGTGGTAACTTGAATGTATAATTTGTTGTGCTTTGGGCTGACAAATTCTTTTGCTGAACCGACAAATTACATGAAAATCCGTGAGGCCTATAGGTAAATTAAAATGTTAGATGTTATTAAATTTGCAATTTTCATGCATTGCTAAAAATTGCCCACTTTTAGGAGTACTTCCGATTTTGAACGGAACTGTGAAGGGAACTTGACTTTCTGTGATAATCTTAAAACAGTTATAAACTACATGGAAGCATACATGGAAGTAATTTGAGGTGCAGACAGTAATTCAAAACTAGGGATCTTACCAGTGAGAGGTTTTGATGTCCAAAAGCGGTCTTTGGTGAGAAGTCCATGAAATTGGATTCATCTGTGAGATTTGGAATTAATGGGGGGTTAACAGTGTAAAGTACAATAAATGAGAACAATTTTAAAACAAACCAAAAAAACTGCATCCAATTGTGAAAAAAATTATGAATTCTGGCAAATTTGAAATAATTGGGTCTTCATTGGATGCAGTCAAGAAAGTAGGTCCTGTGTGCCCACATATATAGCTATCCCCATTTTCAGTGAATGCCCATGGAGTTCCAAAAATTCTATCTTAAAGCAGCACTGGCACATTTTCACAAAATATGAAATTCTTCAATTGCTCTCATGATAGTCTAGGTAATTGGAAGAACAGGAGATATATGTTACACGTTCAAAATAACACCCCAAAACAAACAGATAGGGCCATTGATATGAGGATAAAGACATCCAGGTTAATTTGTAGGCCAATTTTTAGTTTTCCATTAAACTTTAATCAACAAATGTGTACATACATGAATGATTTTTGACTCGTACTCACTGATATTAAAACCCAAAAGTTTTATAGACGGTCAAACAGTGTGCATAGGATGAGAAACATGCGATGTACTGGAGGTTGGCGGTGTTCTGGTGTTAAAAGCCATTTCGCGTCTGCTGAATTAAAGTCTGCGGCGACGTTAAATTTTAAAATGGTAGTCTGTTTACCCATAGGAAGCTGATTTGGTCATAATAATTGCGGGTGAGGTGTTGTATATTACAAAAGCTTTACAACCATGCAAAAATATCGATTTTGAAAAAATCTTGAAGGGGCGCCCACTATTTTTCAAATGTTGCAGTGTCTCATTAAGGTTCTGATAAAATTGGGCAAGCTAGGACAAATGCACTGATATGTGCCAAAACCTGAAACCCTTGGGCCTAGGCAAGCAAATTACAGTGTTTGTCATGATCCCTTGGACATGAATACGTGTGCAGTATATCTTTGTCATGGACTGCCGCTACATGCAATCCAAACGGCGTGTAGTATTGTAGGGAAAAAGCGGGCGTACATAGGTACATGTCCAAGGGATTTTGACAAAACGGTTGTAGTTGCCTTGGCATTTTTTCCCCACCATTTTTTCAGAAATCTTCAAAATAATGCACTTCATAACCATATTTAGGATCGCTTGAGAAATGCAATTCAAATGAGTACAAACAAGCCTAGTCTTAGTCATGGTTTTTCAGATGGCGTACATGGTCTAATATATACAGAATCACTACAGCAGGATTGACAGGTTAAATCCCACAAACTAGGGCTGTATAATATTGACATGCAATCTGCCAAACACGTAGTAGCTTGTAGTGTAGCAAGGAAGGTTGACTTTCTTATCTTGATAGAAGCAGGTCGTAATAATTTGTTCCAGAAGCTAGGAAACGAGAGTAAGAAACAAAAGATGCAAGATGACATGGAAAGAAGGACATAGAGGCTTAGGGGTAAGGTTGGATGACTGAGGACGAGGAAAAAATTGCACTGTATTGATGGTAGATATGCTTCAGGTCTGGATATTATTCACTGAATAATAAATTAAAGCGGCACTGGCACATTTTCACAAAAGATGAAATTTCTTCAATTTGCTCGCAAATGATAGTCTAGGCCATTGGAAGAATATGGATATATATTTTACACATAAAAATAACATACCTAAAAACAAATTAGGGCAACAATAAGAGGCTAAAGACTTCCAGGTAATTTGTAGGGTAACTTTCAAGTTTGCTGTAACTTTAATCAACAAATGTGTCTATTACATGAATATCTTATTGATATTAAAACAACAAAGGTCATACACTGGGAATCAACTCCAATGTGTGTTTTCTTATGTTAAGCGCCATTTCTGTTGCTGCTTAATGAAATGACCCCGGAGTCATTTTATTATAAAATTGTTTGTTTATCCATAAGGGGCATTTATGGGTAAATGATTTAGGCTTAATCATTTCATGTGAGGGTTGATATAAAAGCTCTACAACCATGCAAAAATATCGATTTTGAAAAATCTTGAGGGCGCACTATTTTTCAAATGTGCCAGTGTCTCTTTAAAGGCACCATCAGTTTATTTGCGAAATAAAAAAATGAAAAAAAAAAATCATAAATAATCAGGTTTTTGCATGTCTGTAACAAGAATAGTATAATAAATAATCAGGTTTTTGCATTTCTGTACCAAGAATAGTATATCATCTATAGCTTAGAAGGGTAAGACCAAACAACCACTAATTAGAAAAAAAATGGATATTTTTAGGTCATTACTGTCAGTATAGAAACTACTGTAACCAGTTAATTGAATGGAGATGCATACTTTTCAACACTGCTCTTTTCTCCTTCTGTCCATTTTTGTGTCGCCTGCCTTAAGTTTGTGTCACCTGCCTAAGGCAGAGACACAGAGGGATCACTTTGTCCACTGTAGTTGTCTGTTGTTGATGTCTGTTGTTGAGTATGTTGTTGACGTCTGTTGTGAAAAAGGGTTCACATTTGCCTCTAATCCTCATACTTTGATGGATTTAACCAAACTTGGGTCACAGGTGCCACATGGCATCCCCCACTTGTTAGATTTCAAATTCCATCCAATGTTATGTGAGGTCACGTTTGTTGTAAATAGGCTGAAAATGTAAAATTGACCTCATTGCAAAGTTGAAGTTCAATTTGGAACCAAACCTTGAATCATATGTGCAACATGGATCCTTCATTTGTTGATGAGGTCAAAGGTCACATATCAAGGTCAAGGCATTTAGTCCTATCATTCACTAACCGGAATGGCAGGCGACACAAGCGGTCCGAGGACCATGTATTTTTTTTAATTTGGAAAAAACAATTATGAGAATTCTACAGAATCATCCTTCACATTAAGCTACTCTTGCCAAAATTAAGGACACTGATTACAAACCTTATTTGGCTGGGATCAGTTTTTTTTCTAAGAGAAAAAATCCCAAAGGCATGAAAACCATGCACTCGTGAGCATCATGGCAATAATATCTTAATGGAAATGCCATCTATTTGGGAATTAAAGTTACTAACCTATCCAAAGTCTTTAACATTCTTAAATTTGTCAGTATATCAAAAATCTTACCTGTGAATTATACCTCAAGCTCTTGACACAAATAAAAATAATTGAATTACCACTAACACGGCCCAAGCAGTGAGAGCCAACGAAAACTGTACCGGTCGGAAACTGTTTTTCGTTGCATCTCGGCCGTCAACCACTATTTTTGGTCGCGCATGGACTCTGCATTGCGCCTCATGTGCATCTGCCGCCGTCTTACCCGGAAAATGACGCGATGTTCCTCGTTTTGCATTTGGCCGTCTTACGAAATGACGCGATTATTCCTGTTGCATTTGGGCCGTCATTACGGAAAATGGACTGCGATGTTCCTCGTTGCACCTGGACGTCATTCCGCCCTGGAAACGATGCGATGCTTTCACTGCATTTCGGACGGTTTTGCCCCGCAGAAGGCGCAGTGCTTTTCATCAGGCGGGTGACACTGGTACAAATGCCCATAGACAATTTCGATTCGATGGTGATAGCTCCACATTTTCGAATAAGCTATTTTTTTAATTATGCATAAACGCATTCATGACGTAAACCGGAGCAATGACGTAGCATCATCAGCCCCACGCACGACTATTATGTAGCTAATCGGCCACTCACGACTGGCGAACTATCAGCTACAAATTTCTTGCAGATCATTGGTGCAGTACGCATCCATTATTATTTATTTAGTTATTATCCTTGTTTTTATTGCATTCGCACGCGATGTTCCTCGTTGCATATTGGGACGCTCTTTCCGGTAAACGGCGCGATGTTTTTTTACGTTGCATCTGGGCCGTCTTCCGGGAAAATGACGGCGATGGTGTTTTTTTCGTTGCATCTGGCCGTCTTCCGGGAATGCGCGATTTTTTAGTTTCATCTGGGCTGGGCCGTTATTGACTTTACGCTACTTATTCCTGTTCTGTGCCGGGGAAAAACGCCAAGATGGCAATGAAACGCAAACTTTGGCTCTCATTGCATCTGGGCCGTTAAAAATAAAAATAGATTGCCCTTCGTTGCATTTTGGCCGTCGGTCGGCAAACGACCGCGGTCCACCCTGGTTAGGGTTAATAAGACAAATTGTTCAAGATTTTATGCAAAAGTATCAGATACCACTAGACAGTAAAAACACAAAGGGGCAGATCTACACGGCAGCGCAGATCCAATCGGATCCATGATCTGTATCCAGTTTTTGCGTTACACGGGAACGGCCAAACTGATCCGATCTGCAACGCGTACATGGTGTGTACAAGCTTGGTTAGTGTCGCTCCACTTTAAGCGCGTACTTTTAGGTTACGCGGTAAAAACTATCCTCGATCACCAAGTTACGCGTAGATATATGCTTAGAGTAGTAGGTTATACTCTAGGGGCCATATGTATGTACACTTTACGCTTCGAAAGGTCGCCATACTTTTGCACTCCATGCGCCGTGTAGAGTTCTATAAACGGTCCCCCGTGATCTGGATCTCGGGGGGAGGAAACGGATCCGATCTGGATCTGGCGCTTGCGTGTAGATTGCCCCAAAGTTTGTAAACGCATTAGGTTTCCCCTCCCCACCCCCAATTAAAACAGAAAATGGCCCTGTTTAGTGGGCATACAGACCTATCAAGCAGTATCAGTCAGCCTGTCATTTATTTACTTATTCTTATTTTTTGCAAATAACCCTTCAAAATCAACAAAATTTAAAAGTCTTCCTTTTTTCACTCACTTTGCTCACATTTGTTGTTCAAAATCAATCAATTTTACCCGAAAAATAACTGATTTTACATACACTCAAGGAATAAAAAAAATTGCAGAACACAAAATCTGGATTGCCCAAGCATATAGAATTTTTTTGTTTTCAAAATTTGTTTTCTGCCAAGGATATGATGTTTACAGGTATCGTAAAATTGGAGTGCAATTTCTTTTTTAAACAGAAAGATATATAAATTGTATGAGTTCTCTTCCTTCAAATGTAAAAAATATGTGTTTAACACATCTTTTACATCACACCCACTTTTTAAATGTAAGTTAAAAATTGCATGCAGAAAGTGGGCGTGAGGTAAATGGCCATGCAAAATACATATAAAATGATTACATGTCATCAAGAATGTATTGAATCACATCATGCATCTGATCCACAGCATCCATTTATAGCATGTGTATGGATGTGATTTTTGTGTTTTAATGGTAGATAAATAAATCCAGCTCTTTTCCAGACTTGATCATTCTTGTTTATATAATTACAATGACACCCTTGGTATCAATTGAAGTTGTATCAATAATGAGAGAAATGGGTCAAATGATGCACACCTATCATTGTGGAATAATGTGATGAATAAATTGGAAAATAATAACTATCATGAGATGTCATAGTAGTTAAGCAGACAAAAAATACAAACTTTCAAATTTCTTACAGATATGATCAAATTTGCACATAATATTAGGCAGACATGTATTACTAAGGTTTTCAAATGGTTCAGATGGTATAAAATTTAAACAAAAATGGTAAGTCAGGGAGAAGAGGTTGTGAATGGCCTTTAACAAGCAGGTAAGCTAGCAATGACATATAGCCAAATCTATATGTGTATACACCAGCAAGGCAATAGCAATTATTCAGAATAAAAAAAATGAAAGAAAGAAAGAAGATGTCGAGTATGGTTGATTGTACTTTGAATCAATGCATGTGAAATGCAGACACAGACAGCAAGTCAACACCAGCCTTGGAGTTGACATTGACACTTAGTCCCTTCTTTGCATCAACTAAGATAATACCCTTGTGATTCCTAGAACTGTTAAATTAACATCAGTAATTTCTTAAGATATCCCAGTATTAAGATTCATATCTTGAAGTGTAAAAGGTTTATGCCATGAGATGTGGTAAAAAAAGTAATTGTCATAGCCATTAGGGAACATCTCATTTCCGGATTTGTTAGCGAAGCTGTGATATACTAACCTTGGATGTGCTTGCTGTGGGATAAAGTGATCTACTAAGTACTTTAACAATCTGTAAATAGTAGAATATCTTGCAAGTTAAATTTGAGGAGAAAGGTATAGCAACATTTATTTGTTTAATAGCTTTTCTTATACAGGGTGACCCTTTCAATGGGGTTGGTACATTTACTGACCCCACTTATCTGACACCACTTACTTGACCCCACCTGATACGAGTTATTTTAGTACTCTTTGGAACTATTTTGTATGACATGTTAAATTAATAAATTTACAATAATGCAGGCTTAAACTTGATGGACTTTGTATTTGTAATTTTCTTCCCGCCATAATTAACAGCCTCATTCCATGCCCGTACTTACATTCATTATGAGCCTTATGCAAAAACCTATGGGTGCACACCACCAAATAAATGCGCTTTGAAATACTTGTAAAAATACCATAAAGTTTAGTCGCGTCTTGGAGCTTTTTCAGCACGAAATTTTATGACTTTTCTTTATAAATATATTTAGTAGGCCTATCAATAAATTTAAAGGGATTAGCAGCGATAATGCGAGAGAATCAAAACAAATTTGGAAATGTATTTTTTAACTTATAAATCTGGGATAAGTGTGTACTGTTTTAATGTAGAAACAAACCACCAAAATAGTCAAAAATAAGAAGTATTTGAGGAAAATTTGTCATACCGTCACCCGCAAATAGACATACAGCGACAGCGTCTCAAAATCTGCACTAAACAGCTGATTGTTGTTTACACCAGTACAGAATAAACAAAGATCAATAATGTTTGTATTTGAGGTCAAACTGTATTGATCATGGTGCACAATATCACGCTGAAAATCTGTGATATTCACCGGGAAAGACTTTTTTGATCTCAAGTCGGAATTTTGATACGCACGTATAGAAATTACAGAATCAAATAAAAAGTACTGTCTTGTCTTTAATACACGATTCAAGCCAACCACTTGCAGGTTATATTCGCATATCATGCCAGTAACAAAAATGTAAAAATATGAATTTTGATGATTTTTTTAATGTTTCGGATTAGCAAATCGCTGCTAATCCCTTTAAGATCCATTTTTTAATTGTAAAAAATACACGCACACACACACATAACACACACACACACACACACATGGACACAGCATTTACAAAACGACTGCTATAGTATGAAAGATTAATAACAGATAGATTGATTAACGCGGGCAAGAACGAGGTTGAGCAAAGTTGTTTTAAATTCATTTGTTGAGCGCAATCAAGGTTATATTTCTTACAGAAACATTTTTAAAGGAGGATGGTCCGATTTAAGTATATAAAGTTTTGATCTTGATAGAACCTGGGTCTTCACCCCAAACCCCATCTTTAAAGTTTTGCGCCGATATTTCAATCCGTTTTGATGTGAGAGCTAAAAACGCGATTTTTATAAGCCCCATACAGTACTTTGTAAAATTAATATTGGTCGACCAAAATGGGGCATATTTTCGCTCATAACATCCAAACCAAACATCATTTATCTCTAAGATTTCACAGGGTAAATGAGAAAAATAGTAGCTAGCTTCTGATATAAAAATTTCAACCACTTCCGGTAAAATCTGGGGTCCCTGGGGACGAGGCTATTAGCGATCGGGCCATGGACCTTTAATATCTGCATATAATCTGTATATATGTTTATAATTCCAAGCAAGTGGGGTCAAGTAAGTGGGGTCAGATAAGTGGGGTCAGTAAATGTACCAACCCCTTTCAATGTAATGCAGTGTTACCTACACAATAAAAAAAATAAGGAGTACAAAGAGATTATCCTTATATATGAAGTAAAATCTTTGTATATATTAGTAAATCGTACTAAACAGTGCATAAAGTTTACTTCATTTTGATTAAGATTTTACCCAACATATGAGGGTAATACCCCTTTTTACTCCTTATTTTTAGAGTGATGAGGGAACAAAATGCACATGTTTATAAAATTTTGATACAGTTCATGTAATATAATTTGCTCCAGCAAGTGCTAAATAGGACTGAATGTGCTTGAAGCATGTGAAAATTAGCTTAATTTACACTAATTTAGTCCAAATTTAGATCCCAATCCTTTCAAAATGCAGAAGTTATTCCCTTTCACCCCAATATTTCTAGCAAGGTGGAGCGAGTGCAACCTGATATTTCAAGCCAGGGGGAGTGCTTGCCCCCAGTCAGTCAGTATTCCACTGCTTCCAGAATCCACTTAAAAGCGTCAGGACTTCTCTGACACCTGTAGATCACATGAGCACATTAAAGATAATTGTTTCATCATTTTTATAGCAATATGTTGCCATAACCTTTTACATTTTACAACATTATACATTTACATGTCTGGTTTTCTTTTGCACAGGAAAAGCATTGAGAGTGCACATGCATACATAAATCCATTTCTGGAGGTGTGCAGTATATCGTGTTTGGGTTGTGTGATGATAGCCTCAAACTATTAAGATTATGTCTTGCAATCATATTTCTTTAAAGCTTTTACATTATAGTTGATGCCTGAAGTGCACCATCCAAACATGGGCCAAGGTGCATTTCAATATGTAATAGGTAGAAATGTTCCCACCAAATCCTTATCTAGGATTTAAAATGATTTTAAGTGCTCATCCAAATGGATGGTTTGGGTCGCCGTGCTGTCAACGGGGTACAAAAATCCCGCAGGCTCGGGGCTTTCTAGGGGGAAGATAATTTGGGTACCTTCTTTCACTGTATATGATTTGATGTCAATGAAACACTCAACTTTCCTTTTTAGTTCATAGTGATTTAATTCAAATTGGACCATCTATGATATGTCTCTGCATGGTTTAACCTGATATCTTTTTCATGTTTTTGACATCATATGTTATCATTTAGTAGACATGAATACTTGAATCTCATTGGTTAACAGGCTAATGAATATATTTCCGTATTGCGTGGTAGGAATTTGCTAACCACGTAATATATCCTGTATTGCGTGATGATTACCCCAAGTATTAGACCCCTACTTTGCATAAATTAAAATCTATGTGTGTAATGATATTGTGCATCTGTGGAAGAGACTGCTCTGCCAGCCCCCTCTGAGAAGTACAATCCAACATGGCCCTTTTTGCAACACACTGCTGCTGTGTGATTGTGCAATGCAAAACACATTATAGAGTAATTTATTCCTATGTTCTTCATGTATAAATAAATTATGAAATTCCCCTGTGTTTTAGAGAAATGGTGGCTACTGCCAGGATGTCTTTCAAAGAGGTGAGTTAAATGTTTCCCCTGTCTACAGTGCAGTGGTCAGGCATACTCTGCAGAATTCAACTATTGTGCACTGCCTCTAGGCTCTGTATGACTGTGAACATGACAGCCTGGTCTAGGACTGCCTTGTTGGGCATTGGGAAAGCTGGTCTACAATGACTTAGTTTATGTTGTTGTTGATTTGTACTTTGTAGGCCTCCATAGATACCAGAGATAGGCCTAGACTAGGTCAGAGGCCTGTGGTCTAGGCCTACTGAACCTGTTTTTAATTTATTTTGAAAGCAAAAGTGCTTGGCCATGACATGATCTAACTCTGACTGTGCTATTCCAGATTTAGATCTGATCTACTTAAATAGGCTTATCACTTCAATATTCATGTCTACTAAATGATAAATTCGTTATCCCCTGTTTGTTCTACGCAATACGGAAAATACCTATGGTTGGGTGCCGTATCACATTCGGCCTACGGCCTCATGTGATACGGCACCCAACCATAGGTATTTTTCCATATTGCGTGAACAAACAGGGGATAACTAATAATATTGATACATCTGCAAAATTAATACAGACTATAAAAATTTAATTGTAAGAAATTCTGTTATGATCTTTTCCTACCAGAATAACCTGTGCTGTAGGTGTTAAATAAACCCACAGCGACCAAGGTCCTGGTTTGCGAATCCATCTAAAAAGTCCCGACTTATTGAATATAAGGTCATTTTAAAATCTTTTGGCAAAATTTTATATCTTGTCATCTTAAGCAATATATGTTAATCCAGTCTTTCACACAATAGGAAGCAAGAAAATTACCTCGATATTTCGACTGATACAAGTATTCGTCAAGAGAGCTCCAGTGATGTTATGATGGAGAAGATAGAGTGTACTCATTCACGGTTGACCTAAGTTGACCCTTGATCGAACCCCAGTGAAGAGTACAATGACGGGATCTCAAAAAGTCCTTGGTCACGGTTGAGTTTCGGGTGTGTTTTCTGATCTGGAGGGCTTCCCTCACTTGGCGTGGGTACTCCCTGTCCTCTCTGTTCAAAATCTTGACATTGTCCCATTGTCATCTTAACTTAGCAAATGGATTTGCTACAGCATACCAAGGGTTAACCATGTGCCAAGCTGCAATTCAATCTCCACCTAATCTTCAGAATAGTCATCTTTATGTTACAACATAATGTAATTTGATTGGAAATTTTACTTATTTTCAAAACACTATAGGTGGTTTAAAAATTTCTCTTTTCTGATCAACATTTTCCCAGATAGTAGAGTAGATAAACGTGTGCGAATCTGTAACTGAATACTTTAATGTAATTGCATGTGTTGAGTGTGAACCACATTGTCAGACAGGTCAATTAACAAAGAGGCACCCGGGCCTCTCTATGTTTCCAAGTTTGGTGTTTAATGTAATCAAACCAATTCATGTTTCCTTTTAGGGCTATAGTTATCTCTCATTTCCCAAAGGCATGTCTGGAAGGAAACCGCCTTCACCAAATGTCAATTTAAAGCTTTTTAGCATGGATGCTTTCTATTACCAAGTTATCTTGGCCTTGTGCACATCTTCAAGGTAGAGATGTTGTCATCTCAAGAAATAGATTTTTCATTCAGGGCATGCAGTATGATACTGGAACTTGCTTTAGTTTTTACACATTTTACTCAAAGAACAACACCAATAGGGTTCTCATTCGGTTAACCCTGTGGGCACAACCCAATAATTGGGTTGTTCATGGAGATATAAGATGTAATTAGCCAATGACTTACATGGTAGGAAAAGCTTAAGGGGTTTTACTAGGGTAATTGGCCAATCACATTCATGGTAAGAAAGGCTTAAGGCGTTTTAGTAGGGTGGTTTTCAGTGCATCAATGATGACCTATTTAAGAAAACTAAGAGTAGCACCGATATAAAAACACATTCCCACATGATGCAGGGTTTCATTTCTGCTAATCACATGTTTTAGTGCAGACAGTCATTTTAGGCCACAAAAGGCTAGTGCTTGAGGAATTTTAATCATGATCATGAAATGTTTTGTGGTCCTTAAACTTCTTGAACACTGACATGTGTTTAGTGCAGTCCAGTATAGGCACATTGCAATGCATTATGGGATTGGTTCAAAATACCCTGTGGGGATGAACATAGAGGGGATGAAAAAAATCCTTTTTATGTGCCAAATTCTTCTTACACATAAAAGGTACAGAATGCTTTGCTCATATGGCAAGTTTCAACTCTTTTTAAAGGTTCAGCAACATAGATGTTTGTATTTTTAAAATATATTGCCATAGACTTCACCACTTGTCACTCATCTAGCTTTTCTAAATCTGCGGCTAGCATAATATTCTAATTTCTAGACAATATGGCATCACACCCTGAATGCATAAGGATATTAAACTTCCTCAGTGGTATAAATTTGTTGAAAGTAAGTACTACCTGTAGATCTTATGGGAAATGCCATACGCCTGCTAGGAAGTCCAAACTTCTACTTACATATGCTGCTCTTGCAAATGTTAGATTATGGTTATAATTAGATTTTTACTCATTTTCAACCTTATTTAAACATTTTTAAAGGATCATTTCATGATCCACAACCTCATCCCTCAACATATCTTATACAAGTTGAGATTTTTTTTATCACCTGAACCACTAGCCTTAGTATTATATGTGTGCTTTAATATGACATGCAAATCAATCGTCTCTGCACAAAATTGGCATTTTTTGCATTTTCTGTTCACAACAGACAGAAATTACAGCACTATGGTCTGTGTAATTATACAAATCTTTGCTCATAACAGCAAGATTGGGATCAACTGAAATTTAGGGAATAAACTTTCTAAAGGATGTCTAGTAAACCATAGGCAAAACAGAAGGTACTACAACCATGAAATTCATTTTTAAGTTTGGCAATATATAGTGCAATGTTTACTTTCTTCAAGTATCAAATTCTGAAATGTATTTTGATGCAAGTTCACCATAAAGTAGCTTTTATCCTAGTTGATTAAAAAACTGGCTTTCATGGTTTAATTAAAATATTGCTTTGACTCTTTTCATCAGTGTTGTGTTTTGCTGGAGATAAAAAGGTACTTGTACAAATTTATGCTACATTACAAATAATGTTGAAAGTAAATTATTCATCAATTATTGTAATGTAACAGCAAAGTGTAATTTAATAAATAGTTTGACAGATCACACGATCTTTTCTTGCTGTGCAACTGTAACTGCACACAAATTGCCTTCTTCATGAGCAAAACATATTTCACATGATAATGTTTTGTAGTTCAATTATTTTCTATCACTCATTCTCTTCCTTTCAAAATATATTGCCATTTTCTACAAGTATTGCTTGCCGGCTTGCCTATTTTTGGCTGTCTTGCTATTCCAAGTCTAGTCATCAAGTTCCTTTGATGTTTCCATAGTAGTGTATCTCAGCTCAGTGATAAAATTGCTTCTGTGATTCCATCAATAAATCCAAAAATAGATACGGGATATGGTAATTGACTCGCCGGCGGTACAAGCAAATAAAATTGTGAATTGGTGAAATGTGTGTAGATGCTAATATTTGATTCAATTGACTAGAAACTACCATCAGCGGTCTTTTCCTCTCACTTTTTTTCTCTTTGCTTCTCCTTGACATTTTTTTAATATTTTGCCAACAATAGAGATTCACTTGGTAAAAGGCGGTGGCCTAGAGTTTCAATTAATGATTGTCAGACATGTTACATTGAATACAACATAATATGTAATGATCTAAAGGCTAGCTTTAAAGTATGTTACAGGGCAGTATATAACTTTGCATCGATATAAAAGGAAAAAAATAGGTTACCATTTGATGACTGCACCATTGATCTTGTTAAATTTTCCCTATGCTTTCCCCATAGGCATAATCCCAGGGGGGATGGGAGGATATATCCCCCCAATATTTTGATGAGGGGGGATGGTCAATACGATCATCCCCCCAATGTTGATGCCCATTCATGTGTTTTTGACCAAAAATAACCTCATATTTTACCATAATAATTTTAAAACGGTAAATTTTCGCGCGCTACATGCGCATTTTGTTCTAATTGCAATTACAGTTAACGAATTTAGCTTCTAAAGGCAAAATTTGAAGCGCGCTTGCGTCGCGGCACATGGGCTAATAATGCATCTTTTCAGCAAACCAGTTTCAATTCATAAATTTTCATGCAACCCCATCCCCCCCCAATTTCCAAAAGAATTTACGCCACTTGCTTTCCACAGGAAAAACTGAAAATCAAGCTCTAAGAAATAGTTAAACTAAACGAGCTGAACAACCCTGTCAATTTGGCAACTGAACTCATCTACTCCTGTGGCTTGTTGGTGAGATGCAATTTTTCTCATGGCAAGACCTCCCCCACATATACAAACCAATTCAATTCAGGCACATTTATATTGTTACAATCAATCACAAAGGCCAGAATACATATGAAATCAATACTGCTTTAAAAGTTGTATAGTCTCTGTTTAGATTTCACAAATGATACCAAGCCACATGTGACAATAAACAGCATTTGAATTAAGAATTCTTATGTGAACAGCCCAACCACAGCATTACTAATGACTTGTGGACACTGTGTCTGTGGACACGCTAAAAGAATGTGACGCAACCGTCAATACCCATTAATTAATGGTATTTGCTGTTCACATAAGAATTCTTACTATTCAGCCACTTCTCTCATTAAATTAAGATTCTTTAATTTAAAATGAATTCATTCCTATAATTGATATAGGTTCAATCAACCCATATTATACTCGTATACAATTATTTTAATGGTCACCAAATGCCATTGGTTGTATGCTTCATGAATGGCTGCATGCTGTGTAATATCATAATTATGTATCTTAAGTAACAGCACCTTAGAAGGCAGTTGGTAGGAGGGGGGGGGGAGTCACTGTGTAATATCATAGTATGCTATCTTCAGTAGCAGCAACTTAGAAGACAGGTGAGTAGGAAGGGACTCACTGTGAATTATCAGAGATATGCCTACTTCAGTAGACATCTACTTAGAAGGCAGTTGGGTGGGAAGGGGAATCACATGTAATATCATAGATATGCTATCTTTAGTAGACAGCTACTTAGAGTGCAGTATGGGTAGAAGGGGAATATCTAATATCATGGGTATGCTATCTTCAGTAGACCAGATACTTAGAAGGCCGTTGGGTAGGAAGGGGAGTCACTGTGTAATATCATAGCTATGTATATTCAGTAGACAACTACTTAAAAGCAATCTGGTAGGACCAGGGAAATCACTGAGTCATATCATAGGTATGCTATCTTCAGTAACGCAATTATAGAAGGAAGTTGGGTAGGAAAGGAATCACTGTTAATATAATAGGTATGCTATCTCAGTAGACAGACTACTTAGAAGGCAGTTGGGTAGGAAGGGAATCACTCTAATATCATAGATATGCTATCTTCAGTAGATTTGTAGTTTTACACATTTTAAGAGAGTACAAAGGGTGAATAACTGTTGTAATATCATAGATATGCTATCTTCCAGTAGACAGCAATTTAGAAGGCAGTTGGGTAGGAAGAGAATCACTCTAAATATCCATAGGTATGCCATCTCAGTAGACAGCTCTTGAAGGCCGTTGGAGGACGGGGAATCACTGGTGTATATCATAGTTAATTTTATCTTCATAGACAGCTACTTAGAAGGCAGTTGAGTAGGAGGGGAATCACTGAATATCATATGTATGGTATCTTCAGTAGATATCTATTTAGAAAGCCAGTTGGGTAGGAAGGGAATCACTGTAAAATAGGTATGCTATCTTCAGTAGACCTACTTAGAAGGCAGTTGGGTAGGAAGGGGAGTCCACTGTGTATCTAGATAGCTATCTTCTGTAGACAGCTACTTAGAGGCAAGTTGGTAGGAAGGGTATCACTGTGATATCATCGATTGCTATCTCTGTAGATCTCTACTTAGAAGGCAGTCGGGTAGGCAAGGGAGTAACTGTGTAATATCATAGGTATGCTATCTCTGTAATAGCTGCTTAGAAGGCAGTCGGGTAGGAAAGGGGTCACTGTGTAATATACTGTGTATGCTATCTTGCTGTAGATGCTGCTTAGAAGGCAGTTGGGTAGAAAGGGAGTCACTGTTATATCATAGATAGGCTCTAGTTGGGTAGGAAGGGAGTCACTGTGTAATATCAGAGGTATGCTAGCTTCAGTAGGACACTACTTAGAAGGCAGTCGGGAAGGAATGGGATACTGTTGTAATATCATTTATGGTCTCTTCATGATAGCTATTTAGAAAGCAGTTGGGTAGGACGGGAATCACTGTATAATGCATAGGTTCTATCTTCAGTAGACGCTACTTAGAAGGCCTTGGGTAGGAAGGGGAGTCCACTGTGTAATATCATAGGTATGCTGTCTTCAGTAGATAGCTACTTAGAAGTGAGTCGGGTAGGAAAGGGAGTCCTGTGTAATATCAAGGTATGCTATCTTCAGTTGATAGCTACTTCGAAGGCAGTCAGGTAGAAAAGGGAGTCACTGTGTAATATCATAGTATGCATATCTTCAGTAGATGAAGCTACTATAAAGAAGGCCAGTCGGTAGGAAAGGTAGTCCAATGGTGAAAATAATATCATAGGTATGCTATCTTCAGTAGACAGCTACTTCGAAGGCAGTCTTGTAGGAAGAGGATTCACTAACTGTTTCCTTTAAAACAAAATTCCCTTATACCATTATATTAAAATGACACATATATAATACATAAGTTGTTTACCAACCTATGTTGCACATTCATACATAATGTATTTTCAATCTTTTGGTTTCATTTGAAATAATCTGACAAAAGATGCCTACGTCCCTACATAGGCTTCCACCAGCGGCTCACCCGCAAAAAAAGGGGCAGTAAGACCGGTCTAACTGCTTTCAAGCTGCACTGTGACTATATGTATTTTTTAGGCCTGAGACAGAATCATTGGAGAGCTTTTAATCTACACTTTTTTGTTAATGTAGATGGGTTTCTGACTTAAGTTGAAATCCAATTTGGTGGGATGTGAACATTTTTTATTTTTATGGAGAAGACCAAGCAAGAATATCTAAAAACAAGATTTTTTTTTCAGGTTTTTGCTAGACTTCATTTTGTTATATGCATTAATTTATCTAAAATTGAGTGAACCTTGTCAATAAAAGGGCTGGTGTTTCCCATGAAGAGCAAGAACTTCAAGTTATCCACTAACCCATCACTTGCTGAAAAATCTACAACAAATGCAGGCATCAAATTTCACTCAAAATACTCATTTGTACTGGGTAGATTTGTATTGGTAGTAATTCAATGTTCATATTGAATTGAACCTTCATCTGTCGCCATTTGGCACACTCCTACCAGAATTCTATAACTCTTGTACGTGATGACTAATGTCAATATTTTAGTAGTTTTGAGTGAAAGCTCGCTCAACTAGTAATTCACTTACCCGTCCATTACTCAGAAGTGTAAGCCAACTAATATGTGCTCAAATTTCAGCTCTAATTACCCTTTTTAGCTGGGCTGATCCATAATGTATTGATTGTTATCATGTGCAGCACTCCCATGTAAGTTTATTAGTAGGAAATTTTGTAGACCATGTTGTTCTGAAATGCACATATTGGCGATTTGATCTGGAGAATTTGCAGATGCAATTTCCACAATTCATGGCCAACTTTGAGGTTTTTAAGATGCTAAGTAAAATCTAATATTTTATTCCAGAGGTTACAACAACAGGTCCCCACTTGTAAAGCCATGTGTTGTGTACTTGGGCAATGCACTTTACGTCACTTGCCTCTCTCTAACCCAGAAGTGGAAAGGGGAGCTGTCAGAAGAAGATACAGAGGAGGGGGTCATATGTTCTTGGCAATGCTAAGGTGAACTCGCAAATATTTGTGGGGACATGTTTAGCCGTGGATAAAACTGCCGAACTCATGATCTGAATGTCCCGGGTTTTTTCGAACCTCACTGCAAGCTAATGTGTTTGTAGTTGTGCACTTAGGCAATGCCTTTCCCTTCTTGCCTCTCTCTATCGAGGGGAAAAATTGGGAGCTGTTATGAATATGAGGTTTTAATACATAATACATGTGCACATTTTTGTGAAAAGCGCCCACAATTTTCGAAAAATGTTGAGATTTATAGACGGTTAGCATTGGTAACTTGCTAGTAAACTATACCTCTGGAATGGTTAACTCGAAAATGTTATGTGTTGCAGATTTTTGTATTTAGAATAATGAATATCGGATATCTCCGAAATAATTCTACGGCTGTTTTTAAACAGCTCCAATCTGAAATAGCCAGAAATAGCACCATGTAGCGTGTTTACGCTCATGTTTATTAGTTCAGAAGTCATGGTTAGCGGGTGGTTTCATTTGGCGTTTGTAGGGGGTTGGGCACTGCTTTGTCTCATGGTGCGGGGTCATAAACTTAAAGCTGTGCCATTAAGTACAATTTGCAAGATCCCAATTCTATTACAAAATCGCTTATTTCGTGATAATATCAGTTTTTTGAGCATTCGTGTTTGCAGGTAAGTTTTCCTAGACATTGACAACATAACGCTGCAAAAATATCAATTTTAAAAATTGGGGGCACCTCTTCAAAAAATGTGCTGTTATTGCTTTTAAAATACAAGTCAATAAGAACTGGGCCTTTTGTTAAAGTAAGGCTGCAGACTTGCAGCAGACATTGGCAAAACCAAACTACCTGAATTTTTTTAAGTGTGGTCAAAACTACCCAGTCTTCACCTGAAAAACTTCTAAGTATAAAGAAACAGTCTAAATCTGAAATAGCTTTTATTTCAACTTCTGCTTCGTAGCACTAGATCGGACAGAAAAAAAAAAAAAACCTCAGTTTTGCAATGTAACACTACTGTGGAAAGAAGCCATATCAGCCATAGAGTGGATCATATGCTAAAATCACGTATTATACCTTAAATGTAAGATATTGTTATTTAATCAACAAATTAAAGTGTTCACTGATGCATACATATACGGAACATTCTGGTCTTTGCCATGATTAATCATGTGCCATGCCATATGCTAAAATATGGAAGATACATACAAACATATGTGAATGATTCGATATCTTACAATGAATTAAAAAGATTGATAATCAAGGATTGAGGGTATTCAAACGCAGATGACTAGGAGAGATGGACATAGCTGAATATCTGTCCAAAGAGGTTACGACCAACTGGTCACAACACTACTGCAGTTCATGATTCTGTATCTATAAAATATATTATAATAGCTCTGAAATCTGAGCTTATTTGCAGACACAATGGATAAAAGAAGAATGGTAAGAGTTTCGATGAGCTTGGCTAGTTAATATGATCTTCATTTTCCAAGTTTCAAATTGTTTTCCTTCTTTCTCAAAATTTCCATCAAAATGTTATAAAAATTTACTTAATTGTTGTTACTAGTATTCATGCGTGCACACACCCATGCACCCATGTGTAGTGTGGTTAGTTTTAATCCATAAAACCTTTACGACTACATACAATGAATAAAGATTCGTATTTTTATTTTACCACTATTGTTTTTTTTTTTTAATTTCCATTAAAATACCTTTGGATAATTCTAACTACTTATCCCTACTTTTAAAGTCGGCACTGGCACATTTCACAAATTATAAACTTCTTCAATTTGCTCTCAAATGATAGTTCTATAATGTCCTAGTGGAAGAATAGAGATATATTTTATACACATAAAAATAACATACGAAATGGCAATAGGGACGTTAATCAATATTAAAGACATCCCGTTAATTTGTAGGCCTAACTTTTAAGTTTTCAATAACTTTAATCACCAATGTGTATAAATGATATCATAGACTTGTACTTATTGATATAAACCACAAAGGTCACGACCCGCTGAAACGTGGTGCATGCTGCGTGTATTTCTTGTGTTAACGCCATTTCCGCCTCTGCTGAATTAATGCGGCGGCGTCATTCTTAGAAAATCGTTCTTTTACCCATAAGACGCTGATTTGGTCTTAACATTTCAGTGAGGGGCTACTGTATGTAAAGCTTATAACCCTGCATAAGCAAAAATATCAATTTTGAAAAAATCTGGATGGCGCACATATTTTTTCAAATGTGCCATGGCTCTTTAAGCTACACCTGCAACTTTCAAATGTTGTTGCAAGTTTATGGGATTAATGAAATTGCCTGTAAAGGAGAAATGTGGGGGCCATCATATGGTCAATCAACCAAATTGAGGAAACTAATCCAACAAATTTGTGGAATATGCTTCTAAAGCAACCTTTCACAATTGATTTACACACTTGGTATCTCAAAATGAATTGAAAAATAAAAATATCTTAAAAAGCTGTATGTTCCTGAATGGCATGGCCGTTCAAACGCCCTGCCCGACACGAGGTAATTGATGCCCCACCAGTTGAGTCAGTAGTATCATATTTTGTTGTTTGACAATAGAATGTGGATGCTCCATTATGGATTCTGAGATGCACCCCTTTGTCACTGTGTCTGAATATAGATTAGCAGGTAGTTGCCCTTTCCACCCTGGGTGCTCTGTATAAGTTCTACATAAGTCGTTTTACGACTTATAATTGCACAAAATATCTGAGGCACATTTTAGTGTTGTGCAAAGTTGATAATTTTGTTCAATATCTTTTTGCATTTGGTTGTTGCCATGGTCTTGCTCTTTAGTGTAACACCTTTCTCTGCTTAAAAAGTGTGCAAATATGGCTGAAATAGTGCCACAAAAGATGTAAAACAACCCCTTCACCAAAAGTTGCATTTTAATTGAGTCTTGAATGGGCATTGCAGTGTACTACAGAGGATCAGTTCAGAGTTATCATTTTTTTGTCGCATCCATGACAGAAATATTTCATTGTCTCTATTTTTAGTAACAAACCACTTCCACATATTATAAATTTCAATGAAGTGTCATCAATATCATTGGAAATTCATAAAATTTGTGGCAGGTTGTGGTTTGTTACTAAAAATAGATGCAATGAAATGGTTTTTCACATGGATGGACAAAATGTGAACCTTAAACTGATCAGCCTCTACAACATTACTGCAGAGTATAATCATATCACACGTAGGCGTTCTTCGCTCTTCCGTACCCCTTTGGTTAAAATCAATCACACCTGGATTCTTGCATTGTACCACACTGTCCCCCAAAAAAAACTCTTACTAGTTCTGGGCAAAAATTATTCAACCAGCGAGTGAATTAGTCAGAAACATTTTGCTAATGAGGCGTCTGCAAATTTGCAATTTTGTCCCCAACTTCAAAATCCTGAGTACTACTGTGGTTCCCTCATATCAATTTGCTCTAAATAATTTTATGCTTGTATGATCACAATAAAATCACATGAAAATGCATTTGAGTCCAAACAGGCTATTCCTTAGATCATTGGCTTTTGAGATGGCTTCCTAATGACCAAAGCCATCTTAAAAGTCATTGCGTATGTGTTATTACTCATACCTATTATACCAGGTTGAAAGGGTAGGTGGTTCCAAAATCTACCTCTGGGGAGCACCTGGGTATACCAGTGATTTGTGCATGGTTTAATTCTTCAGAGAACTCTAAACATTAATGTGTTTCAAATACTGCTTCTTTCTTTTAAAATCAATATGGGAATGCCTGAAATTTGTCTCTGACTCACTTATCTACACATTGACAGACACCTTATCAGCTTGAGGGGGCTTTTACTGCTAACGACAAAATCCTGTAGAACTTCCGAGAACAGGCCTGAAGTGTCAACTAAAAAAGTCAAAAATGGAAATACTATTCTAGTGAAAAAGTAACCCGGGGGTGATTGTAAATAATGTACAATAACCTGAACTAGGCATTGCTTTGAATAATTGGCCATCCTATTCACGTAAGGGGTTTTCTCCTGGCAGTTTTCCTGTAATTGTTAACATGTGCTGAGCACTTTAAAATGTCAGCATTTTAGATCACCGCATTAGATGCATTCAGTTAATACCCATGCCTGTTAAGTCCTCTTGAGTAAATTTCTTAAGGTAGCCTTTCTTTCTTTACTTTCTGTTTCCATAGAGCAATAGAAGACAACTCAATGTAAATCACATCATATTGTGTTTTATAAGGGCATAGTAGACAGGCCTCCTTTGCTTTAAAGAGACAACTGTGGCACATTTGAAAAAATAATGCCCCTCATGCTTTTTTAAAATTGATATTTTTGCTGGTTGTAAAAGTCTTTTGATATCCATTAGGACTCACCTGCCATGTTTAAGACCAAATCACCGTCCTTCTGGTTAAACAATGATTTTTTATTTTATAATTAATGGTGGCCGGCGACCTTATTTCAGCAGACACAGAAATTGTCTTTTAACACAAGAAAACACACGCTGGAGCCTGATTCCCATGACATACCCCTGTTTGACTGACCTGTGACCCTTTGTGGTTTTAATATCAATGAGTACGAGTCTGATATTCTTGTAATATATTTTGTTGATTAAAGTTTATTATGGCAAACTTAAAGTTGGCCTACAAATTACAGGGGCTGATTTAGAGGGGCGACCTGGCGCGCGCCCCCTCTATTTTTTGCAGAGCGCAAGGGCGTTGCATAGAGAGCCTGGCGCCCTGTAAATCTATAAAAGAAATGCCTTTTTATGCACAGGGCGCCCCTGCAAAGGGCGCGGCGGCCGTGTAGATCTAGCTTTGTTGGCGCCCAGCGGTCTCAGTATGTTCATCCACGCTCTTCAGAATTTCAACGCCACCGACCGGAAGCTTTGGCGCCCACCTCTTTGAGAAAATCCGGATCCGCCCCTGAATATGTTATGTCTTTAGCCTCTTTTTAAAAGTCCCTATCTGTTTTTGGGGATGTTATTTTTATATGTAGAATATATCCTCTATTATTCGCAAGGCGTAGACTATCATTTGTTATCAAATTGAGAAATTTTCCCATATTTTGTCAAATATGCCAGTGTCTATTTAAACCTGAGAAATGAGCAATAAACCAAATTTGTGTGCATTTTTGTAACCACTCTCTGATTTACATAAGTCAGATCAAAAGAGGCCTAGACCCACTTTCTGGCTCGCTGAACTTTAACATTGAACTTTGGTTTTTCATCCACCCACCCTAAGTTGAACCTCTATTTAGATACTTTAGCCAAAGTGCATATATGTAACATCCACACCTAAACATCAGATATGAAACTGAACCTTTTCGTTTCTTCTGGATCATGCAAACTGTGTTTACCCAGAGCAAGAAGTATTATTTTTTACCATTAAACAGATGCTATTTCAGTCACATCATTGCCCTAAAGGTTTGCGACTCTTAATATTTACTTGGGTAAAGCGGTCGGGAAAAATTATTTGTCGTCACAATCATTAACCTGAACTATTCCCTATTATTTTATGTGAATAGTAATAAGGGAGGGTTGACAATAGTGTTAGAAATCGTCAGTGTAGCTCAACATTATGCTGTATGTGCTACTATAGCTTCTTTGGTCAGGAGTATTTTTCCTCCTGGGATTTGATATTTTTTCTCAGTTGACATTGGCACTGGTATTATGTGCAATATCCTGAATTACCGAGCAACTGGACCACTTTAAACTCAATGTTATGACAGATTAATGATTCACAGTTATTGTGGAAAGCGAACAATTTTGGTTATGATGGGGAGTAATGCGAAGGCCTTTTTACTATCATGTAGATATGGCACTCTGTCTGTTCCCATCCACCTCATGGAGTTTTGACATGTCATGGTGCTTTTTGAAGAATTTGGACTCCAAATAATGTTTCAAGAACCATAAGTTTGGTACTAAAATCATGAGGTAGCGTTCCTTATAGATGGTGTTTTCCTTTTATATAATTTGTCTCTTAAAAGACTATATTAAAATAACAAAAATATTAAAAATTAGCTAAAATTTGAGGGGACTTGAACCAACAATTATGAGACCATCAACTGTAGATGCATATACCATGTACTAAAAAGCAACAAGGATTTTATAGAACAAGGGTTTTATAGAATAATGGTTTGGACCCATAATAATCAAATAATAAATAGCTCCACTATGAGAAATTCTCTCATCTTATGCCAGAATCTTCCAAAATTTGTCACTGCAATGCCATGACCTAACCTCCTCTCTAACCTTATCACCTGCATATCCAGACCTGACATTTTGAGGGGGACCTCTAAATAGCTAAACACCGACTGATTTGTGCATGGCTTTTGGTAAGAACCCCTGGGGGTATCGCACACCCGAAATCACCCCCAATATACGCCAATGTTGTGACTTGGGTAAATTTAACAGTTGGGTTAATTTTGGAATACCAACATTTTATGCGATATCTACGAGAATACAATACCTGGTTAAATACGCCACTTTCCAGGTCGATTCAATTCCAAATGGACCCCCAGATAAAAGCCTGTGTAAATAAGATAAGTGGAACATTGCAACTCTTTTAAATATTATTGTATGTTTCAGTATGCTAGGCCAATGTTTTAAGATTATAAAGACCTTTTTATTAATCAGACCTCGTGACTGTCACTTTTTCAATATCGGCTCATTTACTATCTAAAGGTTCCTAGTGAAATATTGATGTGCAAATGGTTAACCATTAAGGAGAATTAAGAACTCACATTTTTTATTTGCAAGAAAGTATTAAGGTTCTTTGTGGAGTCAGTATTGTATCAGGATATACAATGTAATTTGCGCGGGGCTCTTAATGTGGTAGAAAAATTACTTCTAATTAATTTGTGCTTATATGGTTTTGGATAAATTGAAATGGAGTGGTATATTCAAAAGTTGGGCTATGTCTGGAATGTAATAGCTTTAGTGCTTATGTGTTACTTGATAGGATCAGGCACCGGCATATCCAGACCTGGCTTTTTGAGGGGACACCAAGGGGTGTAAAGCTGCAGAAGAGAATGGGCTGAAGTTTTTGGCATGAACCGGGGGATGGGGGGGGGGAAAGCACCCCTCAAGATGTGGCAACCGCAGGTATATCCAGGAAGGAAAATTGGGGGCCAATTATTAAAGTGACCTTTTTATTATGAAAGGTTGTGTAAAAGGAGAAGGAGGAGAGCTTTTCATTTATTTTATTTTATCTGAAATAGTTGAAATATCCCCATTTAACCCTATATTGATCATACATTGTGGTGGCTGCCCTGCCTAACAAGATGGTTTCATTATCTCTTCTATTTCCTGACCGTAGCCCCTAATTTAATTACAAAAACGTAGTTAACAGTGTTTCTGGTTGCATTGGCATCCTTTCTGAGCACCTTTTTACTGAAGTCACGGAATGACTTAAATGTTAAAAAATAAAAGAAAATTGAATTTTGCTCAAGGAAGTAGGAGGGGATGATAAACATGTATTTTGTTAAAGAGACACTGGCACATTTGAAAAATAGTGCAAACCGAGATTTTTCAAAATCTATATTTTTGTATGGTTGTAAAGCTTTATATACAAAAGCCCTCACCCGAAATGATTTAGACCAAATCAGCTTCCTTATGGGTAAACGAACGATTTTATAATTAAAATGCGCTGGCGACATTAATTATAAAACGAAATGACGAAAATGGCGTTTAACACAAGAAAATGCCCGCCGTATGCATGTTTCCCAGGGCATGCGCCCTGTTTGACCGGTCTGTGACCTTTGTGGTTTTAATATCAATAAGTACGAGTCTATGATATTCATGTAATATACACATTTGTTGATTAAAGTTATGGAAATTAAAAGTTAAGGCCTACAAATTACCTGGATGTCTTTAACCTCTTATTAATGTCCCTATCTGTTTTTATGGTGAAATGTATCTCTATTCTTCCAATGCCTAGACTATCATTTGAGAGTAAATTGAGGAAATTTCATATTTTGTGAAAATGTGCCAGTGCTGCTTTATTCTGGCACTAGTGTGTAACACAGTTTTGTTGGTGATTTTGTGCTACTTTGTCAAAGTTGTTGTCTTTTTGTTTATACTTTGGTTTTAGCTAATGAACTAATAGTGCAATATCTATGTAACTATGTAAGATGTACAGCACCAGACTTTGCCTTTAATTTACAGAGGCATGCCAGAAACCATCAACCTGGGGGCTGAACAGCTAAATGTGCCAAAATAGGCTGCTTGTTCATGTTTTCTCTGAAAACCCGGAGCTTGAGCCCCTAAAGCCAATCTCCTGGGCATGTGCCTGATTTAGGGCTTTTTACATCATTCATTCCTGCTATTCAGATTTTGCAGATGATGTGAACAAATATGGGTGTGCCAATTTGCTTTGTTCACCATGGACAAAATTTGAAAATTTAATATTTGTTTCCCCTAGTGGCTTATCCTGGATATGCCATTGATTGAGAATAAAGTATAGGATTTTATGTTTTGCCTATCTAATATCGTGTCATATTGGATGGGCAGTCCAATATTCTGAGTAGTGGATGCCGACTACGATAAAAAACATTGACTGCCCATCCAATATGACATGATATTAGATAGACAAAACAACAAATCCTGTCTTTTATTCTCATTCTTACTTAGTTTTGATTGTTTTAATTAACAAAAAAATATTTTCTTTTCAATTATATTAGTTGATATGGCAAAAATATTTCCCATCGTCAAAAATGAATCAACCTTTACTAGTTGCGTGTACTGCCTTAGCTCTATACACCTGCATGTAAACACGCATATTAGATGGGCAACAACCAGTGATATTGCATTTTGCATACTAACCCCACCCACCAAATAAGAATAGGATGTCAAATTGGTTTTGATTTATCTGCTAGTTCTGGCCCAGTTAATTTAGAATTCTCTTTAGTAATTTTGACATCAAAAGAATGATTGTTGGTTGAAATTGTATGGCGAGACCGGATATGTATGGTAATTTGTTCACAAAAAAAACTCATTCAAATTTAATGAAGTTCCCAGTAAGTAATGGATGGTATCCATGACAATAGAAAATGCTTTCTCCATTCACATATATTTTATTTTTACACATTCTATAAGCATAGACAAAACATAAAAATTAGGTGATACTAATTTATTTATTCTTAAAACATTTTACAAAGATCATTTTATAAGCTTTTAGGGTGCATAAATGTCAATATGTCAAATTGAAACATATAATCTGTATGGCACAGTAAGGTAGTCTTAATGTTCCTCTCCTCCATTGGGCCATGAGATATAGTACATGCATTACTTTATGTGGGTGGATCTCTTATTTAAGGGTGTGGTGCAAGGTTATAGCTTTTTCTTCTCTCTCTCTGAAAAGTAAAATCCATATGGTTATTTCTTGCTTCGTAAGTGAAATCCTAACTGAAAATTTATTCAGAGAAGATGGTTGAATAAATTTTGCCTGACAAATGGCATAGTGTATTTACTATCTCGTCTTATGGCCATTTCTGGATGTAGGTGGATGCTTGTCTATTTTGTATACAAAAATGTCAGCAATTTCCCAAACTCTTTTCTGTGGAAGCTCTTTCAACCAAATTTTAAAATCTGGGACATTTGCAGGGAAAGGATTTTTCCATCTCAAGTTGGATTTTTTTATACTTACATATAACAATTCTAGATTCAGATGAAACTTACTCTTTTGACTTTAATTTGTGGATTTCAAGCCAACCACTTTCAGATTATGTTAGCACATCCGTGCTGGTAACAATTTTTTTTTCCAGATTCCAGATTAGCAAATTGTTGCTTTATCTCTTTACATTTATAACTTTGTTCAGGTGTAACCTTTCAGTTTAAAGCAAATTCAGAGAAAATTTACTTTTAATACCCAGCATATAGATTAATATTAAAGGTCATTGTTTTATTAATCGGCAGTTGTTGCTAATCACTTAAAGTACAAAGTGGTAATTAAAGCCAAAGCCTGTTATGAGCTGACCTAATGGATTTTAGTTGATCAATAACGTAATGCTATGAAGAAAACTTCACAACTAAAAACTGTAAGATACTCATTAGTTAAAAGATCCATGTCTTGATCATGAATCGCTCATCGCCTGTGAAAGTGTAGCATTGAAAGTTGTTTGGTTTGAATGTATGAGCAAAAACGTGTCCCACTTTGGGTTGAGAAAAATATGGTGGCCCGTACAAGATTCATTTTTTTTTTAGTGCTTATATCAAAATGGATTAGAATATCAGCATGAAACTTCACAGATGGGGTATGGGAGTCAAGGTTGTTTAATCAAAAGGAAAAATTATATCACAAAATAGGACCACCCCCGTTATTAGTTAATACATGAATTGAGCCTGCAGTTAATGAGTATTGGAAATGGTGCGTATTGGAAATGGTGGGTAATTGTTTTAAATAATGTTTGTTGCATGGGAATGTTCATCTTGATTTTGATTGGGATGCCTTAAAGAGACATGAACCCAGGTTTTTTTTTCTTCATGTCTTTATTATCATTCATAGAAAAAAAAGCACAAAAAAAAAAATCACAATAAAAAAAAATACAAAGTTGCAGCAGCAGTACTACTTAAATAGAAATTTAAAAAATAAACATAAAATCAAAGGTATAAAGAACAAGTCTTACCAGGGTAAAAGCTTACTGTATATCAAAACACCACTTTTTAAAATGTTGAGATAATTTACCCTTTTTATTGGCAATATGATATTCAACCTTACGTTTCATTATGATGAAAGATTTAAATGCAGTGAAGTTAGGGAGTTTGTTTTTGAAATGGCATTTATAAATGTAAAATTTACAGCACAAAATTAAATAAGAAAGGAAAGGGTCTTTCTCAATACCAAACATACGATCAAAGGTATTTAATTGACATTCTGGATCAAATTTCTCATTAATCAAAGAAATTAGGCCATCCCATATTGGTTTAACTTTGTCACATTCACGAAAAATATGTTCAATGGTTTCAGGGGCAATTTGGCAAAGATCACACAACGGTGATCATGAACCCAGGTTTTTTGCATACTTGGAGTGCTTACCAATGTATCAGATTACACCTGAAGTGAATACGCCATCTTTTATTGTAATAAGATGATGATGTAGTAATTTTTGTCGTGCACAACAGAAAATCAAAAGGAATGATTATGATAGCAGGCAAGTTCAAAACAAGGTTTGCGGTTTTCTTTTGTACTTGTTCGTTTAATAAACTTTCCAAATGTTCTCAGTAGATGGTGTGCAACCGATCCAGAGCAATTTGAGAGAATCAGGTTTAGACACAGGTTTAGCTTTGAATCCTCAAAAAAATCTCCTCCTGTCACTTTAATCTCTCTCATATCCCTTAGATGCTACACCTATTCCTAGATCGCCCTCATGTCCCACAGAGGCTACAACCAATCCTTGTAGCATTTAGTACTCGTACATTGAACTCTTTCACTTGTCTCACTCATTGCAATCAGTTTCCAGGTGTGCACCATTGACACTTAATAGCAGGAGGTAATAACATCAACTGCCAGTATTGGAGCAAAAGGGTCTGTGTAAAAATCCTGAAATACAAAAAGGGAGGTCTGTTCCTTACACAGTTGGGCCCAAACAACTTTGACTGCAAGGCCCTTTTTCTTTAAAGGCTGACTCGGAGATTTCCCGAGGGTGGCGCCCTCAATTTTTTAACATATCATGTTTTTTTTACATCTATATGCTTGTCCACATACTATAAAGCACTGTGTAAAATGACTAAGCTCAAATTGATGGCCTCCATACAAAATTAATCACAACTTTGTAATAAAATTCTGGAAATTTTGAAATTTCCGAATCTGCCTTTAAATCTGCCCCTGGTAAAGAGGATTACTCTTTCAAAATTTTACCTGAGCAATCATCCCCTCCAATTTTTTTCAAGTGAGAAATTTCTGCCACTGCTTACCAAACTTACTTAAGGTTTCCCCTGTTTCACACAAAGTTTACAATGCAATATAAGACTATGAATTTAAACATTTGTCGCAGCTTAAAATAATCAGTAAAGCTGTTCTTTAAATACCTTCAACAGTTTAAGTATGTTTAAATTGGAAGTTTTTAATGTGCATGTTTTCAATACAGAGAACATCTTGCAGATGACAGTGATCGATTTGAACAAATACTAATTTAGATGAGGTCTCTGTCCTTGAATATCTGAAGTATTATGGCATTAGACTTAATAGCACAACTAGAAAAGAATTTGAGGACCCTTATTATCTACTTCACCCAGTTGGAAAATTTACAATTTTACATTTGCAAAAAAATGGCACATTCCAGAATTCCTCGACATGTTTACCCTACGCTGAACTTGCAGAGAAAGTTGAGAAGGGGGGAAAGTTGGCTATTGAAATGGTAAGCACATATGTGTATGTGCATAATCTTCCAAAATGTGCCCATGGCTGTAAAACTTGGAACTTGCACATGAAGGGAGAAAAGCTACAGCAAATGTATTTGCTGAGTTTGAATAAGATAGTGAGAGGTAGAAGGTATAGTATATGTGCCAAATTCTACATGCAGATTTGGTAGACTCTGCAAGAAATTAGGAATTTGTATTTTCTCTCCAAAAATGGACAGAAAAAGTAGGGCACTCTGATCCAAATGTGTTTTTCATAAAACAAACAAAAGACATTTTATTCATTTTCAAGAAATCAGTTTTATATGCAGGAATAGATGGTTATATGATTTTACTAATTTATTTTGAAATTACACTTGGTTTTGCCCAAGTGCCCTGATGTAGACTACAAAACAACAACATAGAAGGACATGCCCCATAGTCTAGATATCTGATAGGATGTGAATCTGTAAGGGATTTTTTCATAATTATGTTCTTAGTATGGGTTGTCTTTCTCTTGGTCACAATTTGTTCAAAATTTCTCTTTAATTATTCTCTTAAAGGTGGGTGATCCAATTGCCCACAACTTGTGCCCCTATTGCTCCATCAAATTGAGATTTTGGCATATGAGTTTCTCATTACCCTAATGAAATTTAAGGCCCAGGAAATGTTCCTTTTAATTTCATGAACAAAACATTTTAAATGCACTCAACCACAGTTATTAACATACACTGACCTGTGGGCCAATTTGTGTTTTTTCGAGCCAAACGGCTGGACCGACTTAACTCATTATCATGTTTTGGGGAGTCCAAGTGTGTGAAAATATCGATCCAAAACATGATAATGATAAAATTGGATGATTTACGCCCAATATTAATTGGTCTCGCTATGAGTTTTAAAATATATTTTTGCAACTCATAGCTCGACCAATTAATTTGGGCTTAATCAATCCAATTTTATATCAAAATTGTGGTCAGATGCTTTAGGGTGAAAAATTGGAACATTATCAGGTCACCCACCTTTGTAAGTTATTCTTAAATTGTGTGTAATATATGCATTAGAATTTTATATATGAATTTGAATTTGTTGTTTGATATGATATATAATTGTTTTTTTTCTATGTGAAGCGCCTAGAGGCCTCTGCATTAGGTGCAATATCGAGATTGTTATTATCATTATTATTACACTGCAAAAAATATTTTAAACTCAAGTCATTTAAGTACCAGGTTTAAACAATTTTTAAGATCAATTTTTTTGACCAAATTTTAGAAAAGTGGTCTTTGAGGCACATACTCTTCGAACTATAATAGCGGTATAAGCTATAATTAACATGCACAAATGAGAAGAGTCACTTAGGGAAACCAAATAATCTACAATCAACCAACCATAAACAAATTAGGCACACCTACCTTCACCTAATGTAATTTATTGTGTCGTCTGCAAAGCAAGCGGCCACATAGGGATTGGTTTGGTCGTGTGTCCCTTGTGGTAAAAATGTTGACCCAAATTTTTAACCCAAAAACATAATTGCCTGCTGTTTCCACATATGTAAGCACATTTTCATGATACTGGTACAATGTCATTGGGTAGTGAACCACATGTTGGTGACCTCATGTGACCTTGGTGACCTCATGTGACCTTTGTCCCCATTCGCAAACCATGATGGCAGACAACACATGCGTTCGGTGAATGCTGTATTTTGATTACAGGCATATCCTTACTTTTCCAGGAACTGAGAACTGTTGTTTCTTCAAATATTACCAAAATGTATTATTTTGTTTTAGCATATGAAAGAAAACAAATTGTTAAATAAATTATTTTTAATTCCTTTGTTTATTAAGATGATAATTAATGCATAGACAAAATTAGCTACATTTCTCAGAACTGAACTCTTTATGGTGGGTGTAAAGAATTAAAACCTTTTGATCTCAATCATATTGTTTATTTCAAGGCATACGCTACTCGCTAGCATCAACCTCAGAGCTCCCAACACCTACACATTTACAAATTGCTTGTGCTTTTTGTTATTAATTCGTGCAAAATTGCAAATTCTTATGCAAAATAAATACAGAATGGTTACCTATGCTTGAAACCACTCTTTCACCACAAATTGAGATATTTAATAGTTTCATAAATTCGAGCAAAATATACAAATTTAAAACAGTGGTTGAATCATACACCTAAGTGATCCTACACAAATAGCCAAAATTTTATAATTTTGCATATAACAGGCTTTAATATTGTAATTTTACATTATATATTCTCAGTGGCACCAATCTCTGCATATATGTATAAATATCCCACTATTTTTATTTTATGAATGGTGAAAAATTATAACTTCCGGCCATGAAATAAAATTTGCAGCTGTTGTCAGATGCAGGGTATCAAATCTGTCCTACTTCATTCATTCTAAGGATTTCAGATTAGGGTTTGGGATTGGGGTGAGAGTTTAGGGTTCGTTTTGGTGGTTGTGGTTGTTTTAAAGTGATACTATTGGACAAAATAGGAATTGCATAGAAGTTGGTAAATTAGCATAAAACATTGCCTTGCTTGAAGTAACTACTAAACATAAGACTTAGTAAAGTTATACTATGTGAAAACCCATCTATAGAATAATGCTATATTAATTTTTCATTATAAAAATTGTGCATATTTGAGAGAATAAATAAATGTAGCCCAGGCTAGCCCTGTCACCTGAGTGGGCAAATTCCTGGTAGTTGCACAAACTCTTCTGGTTGCAAGGCAAAAAGGATGCAAAATAGGCTGATTTAGCAATCCATCTTTTCCTTCCCAATTTTCATTTAACAAATTTGTTCAATGGGGCACTCTCTGCACCCCCTTCCACCATCACCTTGGCCCCAACCTGGGGCCCGTTCCCCAAACTTGTGCGTAACCCTACGTGTATACTAACTCATGCGTATGTCCTACATAACGGACCTTTTCATACCAGTTACGCAGTGCTTTGAACAAATTGGTCCACTCAGGCATGACATAGTTTGCACGTAGTTTTACGGCTGTGTTTCGGGAACGGACCCTGGGCTACACCCATGCATGCTTGTAAGAATCAAAATACGCCTGTAGATAAAAACATCTTAGGAGTCATTAGCTACATACTAGAAACTATGTCCTGCTTTATTGACCCAATATGTACTTTATTTACTTAGTACAAATCATAATCATGGCAATTTATTAGTTCAGTGCACGATCAATATTTTATACAAAAATGGTCTGCATGTAGAAATAATCTAGCTTGCCCTTCATCTTAGATGGTAAATTAATCACTTATATTCTTTCTTCTGCCACCACACCCAGCATATGTAAGTTGTGCACTGTACTCTAAAAACTAAAGAAGTGAAAATTGGAGCAATGACCTCCAAATGAAAAGTTTATTTAGAGTAAAATATCATTGCAACCATCTTTAACTCAATAATTTCACACTTCTGGATTAGAGTAGATATCAAAACCCTATAAAATATGATGTATTTTCTGGATGAAATTGCATGTATATACACTCCTAAGACATTTTACATTTTGTAATAAAACCCCATTTCGTGATGGCACCCTCAAAAGAAAGCTATAGAAACGCCTATATTAAAGATATAGTCCATTAATTTTCAGGGAGGGGGCTCTTAGTTGGCATAGCAATCAGTATTTAGAGTATAGAGTATTGTATTTAGCATCTGCCGAGTATCTATACTTTGTTCATCAACCCCCAATTGGCAAGACTCGTCACAACGCGAATTGATATAGAATTGTACAGGCACAACTTGAAGCAACACCACTGCAGCAACGACACAGTGATGATGTAATGTGCGCGCACGTGTGTGAACAAGAATATGCACACGTAAAACGGAATTACTTCATGCACGGATAAAAAAGGCCGAATAATTTTTTGCCCATTAGGTGGTGAACAAAGTATATCTTGTCATATCACATGAGCGGACAACTTATTTTAAGTAGAACAACAAGGCGCCGCAAGTTTGTTTTTTGCTCTAAAATGAATGTCTTGCCCGTGATATATGACATGATAGATAATGCTTAAGGCCTGCCTTCTATCTGTTATGTACATGGGCTTTACCTAAAAAATCTGGATTTTAACAAAGTTGGAAAAACAAACCACAATTTTTAAAAATATTTTTGATGAGTATTCTAACCTTCAAAAAAATTTGTAATAGGCCTCTAAATAATTTAATATTAATCTCTATACAATACAATAAAATCCAATATTGTGTATGAAGAGAAAGGTTCTGGCCATTGGCAGAATTTCGGGAAGGCCATTTTTACTCTCATTTTTACCCAATTTTATAAAGGATCTTTGAGGCATAGACTGTTTCCAAACTAAAGTGTATTAGCTATAATACTTAAATGAGCAGAGTCAAGTTGGGAAACATTTGAAAAATTACATTGAACCAACCATAAAAATTTACGGCCACACCTACCTTCCAGACTGCAAAACATAATGTATTATATAGGTGTATGCTTCTTGTTCCAAGAACCTTCCCTTGCAGGAATGTTGTTTCTTTTAATAAGTTCACCATTTTAAATCATGTTTTTTTTTATAGCACATGAAGGAAAACAAATTTTCAATGGCTTTTGGTAAATTTTCTTTATTGGTTGCATAGCTCGATGTAATGCATAGACAAAATAGCTACTTTTCTCAGAATTGACCTCTTTTGGGGCATGAAAGAATACAGCATTGAATATAACTTCCTCTTTGTATTACTTCATACATAGCTGTGGCAACTTGTAGAGCGGCAGACCTACAGATTTATAAATTGCTCTGAATTGAAATAATCTTATGCAAAACTTTAAAAAATAGCAGAATGTTTGCCCAGTTTTAAAAATCAGTTCTTTGCCCATTTTGTTGTCATTTTCAATAGAGTAAAATATACACATATTTTAAATAGTGAGAAAGCATCAAGTGATCCTACACAAAAGCCAAAATTTTATAATTTTTGTTAAACTTTTCTTTTTTTAAAAATTGTAATTCTAGCGCCACAAAGGAGTTGGAAGTACTCTAAGTCACTGGATAACGAACCAAACGCTAATTATTTACATAGGATAACACGTTTACTGTATCAACGTGACTGGCAAATGATGAAGGCGCACACCACTAAATAATCGCTCGATTGAAATACACGTAAAATACCACATCGCGCCGCTGATTTGCACCCCGCGTGGACATATTTGGGAATGTGTCTGATCTTTTCCCTATAGATCACAACTAACACTTTCGAATAGTTCCAATTTTTGATATCATCAGTAGAGATTTTTAAGAAAAAGGCATATGAACAGCGGCCACCCACTATTTTTGGAGCCGACGTGTAACGCCTCATAGCCGCTATCGACCAGTGGCCGAAGTCGAGGCCTTAGTTTTCTACAGCCGACTCGAATTTTCCAAATTTTGGGATAATCTCAGCGATGGTCACGCTAACCTCTTTCACTTTTATTCTAATATACACCCTCACTAGGAACCGGTCCCCAAGGACTGCAAAATATCTCGACACATGTTTTTGTCATTTTAACCGGAACCTACCTACCATTCCCCACCAAACGTGGAGTGCTTTAGTGTTTGGTTCGCCATGATGAACAGAGCTAAACATAGCCCGTCACCCAACATGGATGGGCAATAACACAAACTGGCGTAACCACTTTTTCCTTCGGGGTGGCAAAGAGAGAGCAGGAAAATAGCGGGGGAGAGTGGTGGTCGAGAAGTGGGGGGGAAAGGGAAAGGAGCAGAGAAATAGGGTAGAGGAGGGGGGCGGGAGTAGGTGAAAGGGAGGGGGGAGCGGAGACGGAAAGAGGGGAAGGGTGGGGGGGGGGGGGGGGGAGGGGGAACGGCGGAAGTAAGGGGGGTTTAGTTGGAGGGGATGAAAGGAGTAAGAAGTCTTAAAGGTGAGGAAGGGAGTGAGCGGCGAGAAGTGGAGAGGGGGGAATGAAGGTGGGGGGTGAATAGTGCCTGAAGAGAGGGCGGGAGTACGAATTTACGTGTTCGGGGTGATGCAAGAATCTTTCGGGGGGGCGGGGAGGAGGAGGAAGATGGGCGGAGGGGCGGGGGAGTGAGAATAAATACGGTGGTAGAGGGTGGGAGTGTCCTTCAAAAGTGGGAGAAAAGGCTATAATAATATGTCTTAATAAGTCATTAGGCTCATTACTACAAAAAACACTAGAGTCATTGCTCAACGTCACAAATGAAGAGTCACTGCTCAAAGTCACAAAATGATGGCAAAAATATGCTAGTCCAGTTCAAAGGACCAAAGGTTATCAAAAAAAAAAAACTAATCAGTCCTTACAGAGGGTAGACTACCCTCCAATCCCTTTGGGGATTATTCTGCCGCCTTAATTAATAAAAGTCAAGCTGCTGTGGAACACAACTAATCCCAAGCAAAATCTTCAAGGTGCATAGGAAGTTTACGCTGACGTCCAGAACGTCTTGGCAATCTATGGGGTTGGCTGTCCTCTAGGTTCCACTAATCCATAGGGCTGGCAGACAGGATCAAGATTACTAGCCCTAACTGTTGACTGAGCTCCAGCTGGCTGGCTTTCGGGTTCTTGGGTAGTACTAGTAACTGGGAGATCTTTGTAGAACTGTCTGGTAAGATAGTTTTCAGATGGAATAGCGGTTGATTCCAGGGGCTTTGGCATTGGCTCAACATAGATTCCTCACTCTCTGTGTCAACTGATGCTGGGGATGATCCCAAACGGATGAGTTGGGTTGTGCTTCAAGTGAACTGTGGGACCTATACATTCTGACTTTTTTATACGATACGAAGTATTTCTCAACTGAGATTCAACAAACTTGCGAACATTACACCACATGTCCTCGACGGAAGTGACCAAATATCTGTCCGACACATGGATTTGTCGCGGTCTGAATACAGTGTACACTAGGTCCCCGCCTTCATTGGGTGGTGGGGGCAACTGATCCTAAGGGTGCCTTTGACTTTCACATGGGGGTGTTTGCTGATCGCATCTGATGTTGGACTGGATCATCTGGTGTTCAGAGAAAGGTATTTGCTTGAGTTTGTGAATGATCCCGTTGAGACCACGTCTCACGTGACGAGAGACCGGTGACCTCATAACAAGTTATTTAGACTCTGTGGCGAGTGCAGCGTGATAGGGGATTGTACATGCCGCCCTTGGGTCCCTGGCGTAACAGTCAGCCTCTCATTGCGAGAACTGCCTGTTCTCTGCTTTGGGATTCTTGTTTACATTCTTGACGCTGCAACCCCAATGCTAAATGCGATATTGCCTGAGGACTCATCAGCGACAAGGCGTAAGAGAAATCAGGTGCGGGATCAGTTAGATGACAGCCGTTGGCCCATCCAGTGGACGCATTTCTACGCAGAGGCCGTACAATGCCAATCACGAAGCGTTGCATGCTGTTTCGTTATCCACAAGGCACGACGTGTGAATGTCACGTGGTGTTTTTCCCCGCAAGAATAAGGATCAACGTGGCGGTTACGCTTAAGGAGATCTGTGAAAATGAGACGCAACAGCTTTCAGGAGGACTCCTTTGGACTGCTTGATCAGAGTGGGTGGAGTGTTGCGAAGGGAATGCACAGTGATGACAGCTGGATTTCCCTGCTTCAATAGACTTGTCCATGTCCAAGTCGTATAAAAATCGGGCGGTCATAGAACTTCGCTGGTGACGACTGGGATGGGTCTAACTGAATGTGCAGGGCATTATGAGGGCCATTCAGACTTGCGAAGGAACAATAATACACTCGCGGGTTGGGGAAAGTGGCTGGTCACGGCGGACACCAGCAGACCATCCTTGGCAATGGTCAACTTGTATGTATCGTTTCACATCTTTGACATTAGTGGTCTTCTTGATGGCCGTGTCGCCCGTGGGACCAAGTGGAGCATGGGTTCTACGTAAGTTAGAACATTCCAACTGAATGAATGACCAACCGCGCATGCTGATGAAAGGGAGCTTAGCATTGCCTGAGATGACGTCTTGAAGCAAAATGCGTAGGACGTTAAGACCCTCTTCTGTTTAACAAAGCTGGCAAATCTGGCAGGTTGGTCCTGGCAATCAGGAGCATGCGGCTGGCGAAATCCAGATGGAATGTTGGCCTGTCCAGAGACATGACGAAACTGTCACTTGAATAACGGCTAACTGTGGACAAAAATGTGGACACCCAAGGACTGGCGGAAAATTCTCCCACGGCAAAGCTTCTCAAGGCCTGCCACACATGGCTTCAACTATCAGTAAGTTATCCGCATTGTGTTTGGATTGAATAATGAACGGACTGACAGTGCTTGGTAGATACGCATACTGACATGGCTTCAACTTCACATGGTAGCCAGATGGGTTGGCGTCCACGCAGCTTGGCACTGAGAAGACTGGCGAGAGAGGGGAAGCTGGTAGAAGGCACTGGTGAGATCAGTTGCTATAAGGTACTTCCACTTAGCAAATCTTACTTAAGGTAGAATCCCATCAGCATAAGTGAAGGCTGGGGTTGCTGTACTGCCTACATCAGCGAATGCAGTAGCTAATGAAAACCCCACTGGGCTTCTTTGACACGAATGAGGGGTTTGAGGTACTCAACTGCAATAACCGACATCTTCTGGCCGTGCAAGACCCCAGATTTTCAAGCTATCAAACTTGTGTGCATTTCCTGGAGTTATCATGGGCATACGGGGGAAGTCGCCTTTGCGTTGTGGTGGCTGGATTGGGCCCATATTAACAACAGCTTGGCAAGGGACCGGCAGCGCCATTGTATCCAGGGAATGGTAGGGTCAAAAACTTCATCAAATATCTGTCATGGAGAGCACGAAATTTTGATTTACGTCCGGGCTCAGTGTGTGATCTGGATCAGAGAGACACTAGCAGAGTGTACTTTTTGGGAGGAGAGTCTTGGTGTGGCATTGGGCTTGATTCCTGCAATGGGAGTCAGTGTCTTTAGTGCAGTGGTGAGGTAAGTATACTGCACGGATTTGCCCACCTGCTCGTGTCGCCTAGGACGAGTGGCTCGCTGCTGTTATTGGAGATGCGGACTTTGCCAGCAACACTCTTGAATAGACTTGGACAGGGCCATAGCTGGGCTGATCGGAGGTCCTTGGCAACACTAGCATCAATACGTGGTTCTAAAGCAAAGTGGAGTCGCCTCTGCTACATCTTCAGGAAATCCACTCAATGTATTCGCCAGGCCATACAGTCGTGGCTGTGGGATGGTGCACGCAGAACATGTGCTCGACGTACGGTGGGGGTGTTTAAGACCTTCTGTTGATTCCATACGGTGTAGATGTGCCATCACTCAAGCTTGATCTGCTGTTTTTGCAGGACGACTGCGACATCGGTCACTTCATAAATGGGGTTCCTCCAATTACTGGAACATCAAGGCTTTCTACCACCAGACCAACGAAAATGACTTGTGGCCATCCCCCCCCCCCCCCCCCCGGGCTTGCCCCCCCCCGCGAGTGAAGGTGAGCGATATTTCTCCAACCACATCAAGAGGGACTGACCATCGGCCTGGTGGGCGAGACTGGGTGCTCTTGCGAATTTTGACGCCTAGGGGTCGATCGAACTGTAGATACGCGGATGAGATTTCCTGTGGTTCTTATCAATCGTGAGCCGCCTGGCATGATGGTCACAGAAGTGTCCAAATAAGGAGACATACCAGTCTGACCCGTAGGGCATTTGAATGGCTCTGACACCTGGAATCATCCATGTTCTCGTCGATGAAGCACAAGTCATATTTGTTGAGACGTCATCTGATTCATCAAGGATGTTGACACTTTGACGACTCTCGCGATTACTTGCGGTCTTGCTCTTGAAGGTTGGGGCATTCGCTAAGGAAGTGGTTGAAATCAGCACGTCCCACCTGCTTGCACAATGGACCGACTTTGTATGTCTGTTAGGCTTGACCTCTCGCTTGTGTGAGGCCTTTTTTGCGGCACTCTTGCGGGGGAGTTGTGGGCGTGGTGTGCTGTGGGCCAATAGCTCGAGCATCTTTCATAGGTGTGCAGCTCCTCTAGTATGAGGTCGAGGGCCCTGGATCTTTTCTGGTTTGATGGAATCAAGCGTGCGTGACCGAAGCTCAGTACCGTAGCAGTTGCTTGACGAGGCGTGGAAAGTCGCTATGGATCAGACGATTAAGCCATGTCAGGACGACAACGTTTCTCGCAGTGAGGGGTTACGCTCTTTGGGCTTTCGGTAATGGCTTGACCATGTGAGTGATTCCACCACCACCCTGGCAGAGGAGATTATCTTCAATAAATGCCATGATGCGCTGAAAAAGATCCTCAGGGCCGTTTCATCCCATTGAGCTAGGCTGCCAAATCAAGGAAATGACCTCTGGTGGACTGGAATCCATAATGTAGCCGAATTGATTGCCAAAGGTCATTGATGCAAGTGCTGTTTTTTCCACCATGTAATCGAGATATAACTGGGCAGTATTGGCGATTTTGGCCTAGCATTAACTCAAGTATAGCAACTTTCTGTTGGGCAGTAAGGCGCGTTGCCTCGGGGACCTGATCTCCATCATTTGTGAATCCACGCAGTGGGGATTGCTTTTGGTCTTTTTCGTCCCCACTTGGCATCGTCAACAAGGGAAGGAAGCCAAGTTATGATCAGGGACCAAGTGTGCTGAAATGTTTTGCTTCCAGCTTTCAAATGAGGTCACAGTCTCATTTTTGCTAAGAGACCGCTGTTTTGGGGCACGGTGTGTGTTTGCCATCTCTATTGAAATACAATTTCCACTCTGCAAGAATGCTATAAGTCAGTGTATAACACACAGCTACAGTATCGCCACCTGGCTGGTCGCTCACCTGCTTGTGAAATCCAAAAACAAAGAGTTACCGTTTGGCTTTTGAAATCACTGGTATTCCATAGATTTCTGCTTTACTTCAGCTGAGATGCGTGGAACTGAACCCCGACGCTGCCGCCACTCCTACAAAGGGTTGGAATACTCTAATTCACTGGATAACGACCAAACCTAACTTATTTACAAGAGGATAGCACGTTACTGTATCACCGTGAACTGGCAATGATGAAAACCAGAGCTAAACATAGCTCGTCACCCAACAGGGATGGGCAATAACACAAACTTGGCGTAGATTATTATTCTCAGTTGGCAACATCTTTGGCATATATGTATAAATATCCCTCTTTTTTTATTGTAATGAATGGTGAAAAATATTTACTTCTGGCATGAAATAAAAATTTGCAGCTGTTCTCAGATACAGGGTATCAAATCTGTCCTACTTCATTCATATCTAGGATTTCAGATTAGTGTTTGGGATTGGGTGAGAGTTTAGGGTTAGTTTTTGGTGTTTGGGTTGTTTTAAGTAGATACTATTGGAACAAAATAGGATTGCATAGAAGTTGGTTAAACTAGATAAAGACAATTGCCTTGAAGTACTACTAAACATAATAGCTTCGTAAAAGTTAAACTATGTAAAGACCCTGAAATTTAAACTACTTAGTTTTCTCCAGGTAGACAAGGATGTATTAAATATATTTAATCTTTCCCCTGGAGGCTGGCCAGCGCACGGAAGTGTTGAAAAAAAAAACAAACCCATGTGCGCTTGGCCGGATATAACGTCGACCCTTCGTATTACCTTCACTACGAGCTCTAACCGACTTGAGCTTCAAGCTGGGTCGAACTAGAAGAGCCTTCACGCTATCGTGCGCTTGGCCATCTCCAGGGAAAGATTAATAATATAATACATATGTGAAGACCCATCTGATCATGGGCTGTATTATTTGCATTATAGAATTGTGCACATTTTTGAAGGGCCAAATTACTGGTAGGTGCACAAATCTTCTGGTTGCAAGGCAAAAGGATGCAAAAAGGCTTTTTTTTTACAATCCATCTTTTCCTTCCCAATTTCATTTAACAAATTTTCAATGGGGCACTCTCTGCACCCCCTTCCACCATCACCCTTAGCCCCAACCTGGGCTACACCCATGCATGCTCTTGTAAGAATCAAAATATGCATGTAGCTAAAACATCTTAGAGTCATTAGAAAGCCACATACTAGAAACTATGTCCTGCTTTATTGACCAAATATGTACTTTATTTACTCGTACAAATCGTAATCATGGCAATTTATTAGTTGTCAGTCACGATCAATATTGTTATACCACAATGGTCTGTAATGTAGAAATAATCTAGCTTGCCCTTCATCTTAGATGGTAAATGAATCACTTAATATTCTTTTTCTTTCAGTCCCCCACAACCCATGCACGTGTAAGTTTGTCACTGTTACTCTTAAAAAACTAAAGAAGTGAAAAATTGGGAGCAATGACCTCCAACATGAAAAATTCATATTTAGGAGTAAATATGATTGCAACCATCTTTAACTCAATAACTTCACACTTTGCATTAGAGTAGATGTCAAAACCCCATAAAATGTGATTTATGTTCCAGATGAAATTGCAATGTTAACAACTCAAAGACACTTTTACATTTTGTAATAAACCCCATTTACTTATGGGTCATCGTAAAAAGAAAGCTATAGAAACTGCCTATATAAAGACATAGTCATTAATTTTACAGGAGGGGGGCTCTTGGTTGTCATAGCAATCAGTAATTTATAGTATAGAGTGTATGTTTTTAGCATCTTCCGTGTATCTCTAATCATGTATGACAAGCGACAACAGTGATGTTTTAAGTAGAACAACAAGGCACAAGTTGTATTGCTCTAAAATAATGTTGGTCCGCCTGGTGTGATATGACATGTTCACAGGATACACGGCAGATGTCTAAAAAACATACCTTTATTTTCATTCTTTAACACCTTCATTAAAATAAGTTGTTAGTAACATATTACTAAAATAACTACCCCAGCGTGTAAACCGACCAGTCCACTCGTTTATTATGCATCTTTCGATTGGCCCTGAGCAGTGGTTCTGGTGTATTTCATTGACACATCAAGCTTGTACCGTGTGAATCATCTCATATCACACGGCGAGGAACCAATGAAAATTGCATAAACTAAAGTGTTTAAGAATCACCAAATAGCCCGGGACTCAAAATGTGCAAACAACACACAAAATGTTGTTGTTTTAAGTCCACAGGCATTTTATATGATCATTTTTAACAGTGTGTGTCATGAATTTGGGCTGCCCACCATAGACAGGTATCCTTTGCGGGTTTCCTCCAAGAACTTTGGTTTCAAAATGGGATTTTTCTCCATAGTTCTCTCTCCTGTTGTTATGGATTTACTACTGGCTGTGTTTGTTAGGAGTCTTAAGTGCCACCAACAGCACCTGAGCCTTCTGTGGCTATATCGCTTGCTATTAGCAGAAGAAATTTTCTCTCTGGCATAAGAATAAATATTGCTATTATTTTATAAATCAGGGCCGAGATTCAGAGGTCTGTAGTTTGTTGGTCCCATGTGTCCTTTTGAACATTTCTATTCAAGAACAAGAACGCCCTTTGGTATTTTTTAAAATTTGGCCCTTTTAGTAATTTTTTGTGTCGCCTTCCCTAAGGCAGGAAGACACATAGGGATCACTTTGATCACTTTGTCCACTGTAGTTGTTGATGTCTGTTGATGTCTGTTGTTGTAAAAGGGTTAACCTTTCCTCTAATATCCACATACTTCGATGGATTTAAACCAAACTTGGGTCACAGGTGCAACATGCATCCCCCATTTGTTGATGAGGTTACAAAGGTCACATACTGAGGTTCAAGTTCATGTGATGTCGGCAGTTGTAAAATCGCCTGAAATGTAAAATTGACTTCAATTTGAAAGTTTGAAGTTCAATTTGACCAAACTGAGTCATAGGTGCATGCAACATGTGATCCCTCATTTGGTTGATGAGGTCACAGGTCACATACCGAGGTCAAGGTTCATGTGAGTCAAGTTGTAAATAGGCTGAATGTAAAAATTGACCTCATTTGAAAAGTTGAAGTTCAATTGGAACCCAAACTTTCGTTTATGGAGTTTACATGCAAGCCTCAGGCTCATTTGTTTATGAGGTCAAAGGTACATATCAAGGTCAAAGGTGAGGTTAGGCATAGCATACAACACGCGACGGAGGCGACCACAGCGGTCCGAGACCGATTTTGTTTTATATATGCATTTTCATTTGGAATTTGAGGTATGTCCCACCATTGCACACTGTGACTCATGCCTGTGCACAAAAAAGGTGTCACTAAAAATTCACCTTTTTATGTTTATTTGGAAGTGATTGAATTATAAGACTGCAAATTCATCCTTTAAAAATAGAGGATTTAATTTTAACCTCTTATAAATTCTTTGCAGTTACTTTGAAAAGAAATGAGGATTTTAACACAAAACTCGGTCAGTATAAATTCCTTCAAAAATTTCATCTTCTTTCTGGGCAACCATATTTTGGTTTTGTTTTCACGTGCACTAAATATCACCCAGTATACACCAATGATAAATTAACAAGGGACAATGACAGACTGATGCTAATTTGACGCATCACTGCTGTCGGGTGTAATTTGACGTACAGCCCACTTTATTTTAATGGCATTGCATTTGAACTGAATGGCTATTATTTAGGAGGAGCTTTGGGATGTTAGTAGAACAATAAAAGTTGTCAGAGTGATTAATAGCTTGGCATTAACTACCCATAGAAGGATGAATTTCTACTTTTATAGTTATTTTCAAGACCCACCTATATACACCTTATATCATTTGCGAGAGAAGGGAACACAAGAAACCCATGTTTATCCTTGTGTTTTTAATTTAAAGTCCTAGAGTACTAGAAATAAAAGAAAAATGTTCGATATCATAAGGATATGTTCTGGGCAGCCATCAAGCTGGGAATATAGATTATACATTAATATCTGGCATATAGCACTGAGTGACTTTGAAGCATGAACAATTTACCAGTCATGTCTGGCATATCATCTGTGGATTTAAAGCATGAACAAATTGAAATTCATGTCTGGCATATCATCTGTGGCTTTGAAGCATGAAAATTTACTTCATGTCTGGATATCATCTGTGGTATTGAAGCATGAACAATTACATTCATGTCTGGCATATCATCTGTGGCTTTGAAGCATGAACAATTTACATCATGTCTGGCATAGCATCTGGGATGAAGAAATGAACAATTACATTCATGTCTGGCATATCATCTGTGGCTTTGAAGCATGAACAATTTACTTGCTCTCAATCCCAAGTCAATGTATGCATGATTAGTGTTGAAACATCAACATTAAATAAGTTGCATTGATTGGTATAAGTCTTATTGCCAAAAATTGAGATCATTTTTTCACGACATTTTAATGTGTTTCTACATGTTGTGTAATGTCTATTCTGATAGCCTACAGGTTCTACTTCTATTTAATATGGGTTAGTAACCTTAAAATATAGTTTTACATATGCCAATTTGGCCATTTTCTTTTAAACACCAGATTAGGCAGATACAAAACCTTCACTTATGCTGTGCAAACATGTACACACTCCGTTAAAAATGGGCAAGTTTGTCCAGGGGGAAAATTATGGAAGGCAGGGGATGCTATCAAAAGTATTGGGGGATTTCAAAAAAGTAAATGTGGACCTAACCTCCATTAAAAAATGTCCTGTTATGGATATTTTGAACCTATATCACCAAAAGGGTAGGACTTTTTGTCAAAATTTCTCTAAATTTTGCTTTTTTTAAGTTTTTTAAAAAATAAGAAAAAGTGGGACCGTTGGTACCCTGTGTGGAAATTGGGGGTGCAATGCACCCTTTGCACCCCCTTCATATGGGCCTATTGGAAGGTGTAACAACTGCCTCATATAAAACAGCTCTAAACTGAAGATGCATTACTTTTCTTAAAGATATCCAATCAAAATGTTACGAATTGGAATAGTTTGCTATAAAATGTTTGAGAATTGGCAATGGCAAGTAGACTTCTCTACCTAGCATGATAAGAGCATCATACAGTATTAATTTCCTGTCTAAGTAGTATTGTTATTCCCTCTAGGTTTTCCTCTAATCTTTGCCCTCATCCTTACAGTATATTCCCACCAGACTCAAGATTTATGCATAACTAGAAATCTTTTAGATGAAAATAGAAAAAATAACTTGTTTTCAGTGTGTGAGCAGCACTTCCTTCCTTTGAATTCCATAAAGAGTCATACCAATAAATGGCTTTCCATACACTCTGTACAAAATGGCCTCTCATCAAACATTTTCTTGGCTTATAAAGCAATCAGTCATCTCAAATCTATTTTTTTAGGAACAGGGCTCTTCAATAAACTATAAAAAGTAATGTAATGAAGGGTAATTTTCTTAAATTCAAGTTCTTTAATATATGCATGTTTTTGACATGCCCACACCAACTTGGAATAAGGTAACCAAAAAGCCTAACAATTCCACAAAAATGACACAGACAAATCTTTACCACTCAAATTGTTTATAGTACTAGTCCAAATGTAATGATTTATTTTAAAATTTTCATGGTAAAATGCTACTTATAAATATTTTTATGACTCTTCATTTATGATAAGGGTAATAATCAGACCTCAAGCCCTCACATCATCTGCTAAGACCAGTGATGGTGTTGTGGTTTCTAATAATTTTTTCTACCATTTTGATGATATAACAATGTAAATGACGATGCAATTTGTTTAAACAAGATTGATGCAGGCCTATCTACACTTCTGAGGTCCTTGATTCAAATGCAAAAGGGGCCACTTCCCCGGGCCACTTCTAGGGAACTTTTATGCACTTGGATTCTACACCATACTCATTCTTATGTTTTCTCTGGACTTCCTGTTACCCCCTGCAAAATTTAAACTTTTCTCATAAAATCTCAAGTATTAGGTAAAAATTGCTCATGGCACTGTTGTGGAGCGTAGCCAGTGCATCATTCATCATCGTTATCATTATCGTCATCACCATCATCACCACCATCACCACCCATCGTCACCACATCAGCGTTCATCAATCCTTATAATAGTCAAGACATGATTTTTGCAGTGTACCACTAATCAACATTGTGATTTTGTTCATATGCCAAGAAAACAAAATAGAATTGCTCCACTGTATTATGAAGTTGTCTGAATTTCAGTTAGCAGTTTGCTTAATTTATACCTTTCTTTTTTTGTTCTTTTTCATGTTGCATCCATCTACTTTGGGAATGCAGAGACACACAACTGTCCCAGTCAGGTTTGTTTCATTTCTTTGTGATGATTTTTCAGTATTTGTATTGTGTCTTGTTTTATTTGTTGTATTGTTTTGTCAATATGCGACAAAGTCAAAAAATAAAGGCTGGTATTCTCAAGGGGAGTCTTAACACCAAAACAGAGTTAGTTAATGGACTAAGGGGGTGCAGAGGGTGATGTTTGAATCAATCCATAATGCATTGCAATGTGCTACCACTCTGTACTAAACACATGTCAGTACTTATGGATAATTAAGTGTTCTAAAAGTTTAAGACACAAGACATTATCATGGTTATACTAAAAATAGGCCTAAGTACTATGCTTTGTGGATTAAAATCAGTGTAAAAGTCAGTTTTTAGGTGTAGGAATAGGATTTTTGGGGATCACGACCTTATTGAGTGAAATTCTATAAATTGGTGCATTGTGGGGTGGACTTCAATACACCCTCTGCTCTAAAAGTTATTGATGTAATAGGTGAGAAAATTCCTGGGATGGGGCGAAGTGGCTCATCTATACTCAGTAAAACCTAGAGTTACAAAAGTAAATTAATAGATACGCTGCGCAGCATTCTCGCGCCTTACTACCAAACTGGCTTAGGCGCAGTCTAAATCATGAAATAGCGCGCGATTTAAGAAACAGCGATGAGTACGAACAAAAACAATACTCTTACAATGCATACAGAAAATACTGGTCGTATAAGTCGACCATTACCAGGAACTCCCTGTGAAATTTGTGTGGGAGTTTATTGATTACTTGTACTTCTAGGTTTATGGATATAGGGGGAATTTTCGCACCTGTCGCATAAAAGGCAAGCATTTCAAGAGATCTTGAATTTCTGTCTCAGAAGCACTTAATTGAAGAAATGTTTATGCATGAGCCAAAAATTCAAATCTTCCTTTTCATGAATAACACCAGTCTTGGCTTATATCATCATGTGAGTGCAACAAAGTCATAAGTGCAATAGCTGCTATGTGATATTTGTGTGCTGCCATGTATTAAAATGAATTTTAATTTACCTTTCCTTGAGTCAGTGGCTCTTGAAAGGGTTCTTCAGGTGACACAGTCCAGTGAAGAATCATTTCAAGGGCCACTGACCAAAGACTTAGCATAAAAGTATTTTTGAGGAGAATTTCTGACAAATGGCAGCTATTGCACTTACGACCTTCTTGTATTCACATGACGACATATTTCATGTGTAGGCTAGTACCCAGATAACAATTAGAAACATGCACAAATATCAGTTTTGAACAAAATTGAGAGTTTACCTTTAACAAAATTGTGGGGTACCATTAACAAAATGTCCCTGTTTCCCTTTGTCTTGTTCAATTGTACTGATATAAAAAGCCAATTGACTGCAAGTCAAATTGGTTTATGCATGTCTGTATGTGTGAATTTTGTTTATTTATTTCCCTTTTGTGTAAGCATGTTTCTATAACAAGCAGTGATGTTTGAATTTTATTTGAGCATGTTTCAGGAAATGAAACTGCCACATGTCATATCAGAACAAAGCTAATAATGTACATCACTGTGTGTGGAAGCTTTCAATGTACAAAATATCAATGCAGTAAAACCAAGTGTTTGGGCTTTTATAGACCCTCAGGGACATTAGGATAGACAAACTAGGTGCCGATATCTGACAATGGGAGTGTGTATGGGGGTAATCACCACAAGTCATTGGTAATGGCTCGTGGTGGTGTCAGGATTTATTCAACTGAGTAAGCTGATCCGGGGCAGCATGTATCCATGATAGGAATGCTCCTAACATGGCCCACTTTTGAAGCTGGGGGCAGATTAAGAACAGCCAGGGGTTTACACCCTACTCGTATTCGACACTGGCTGCTATGTAAATGTACAGTTGTAACTCTCTGTACAAGGGACTGACAGCTTAACGTCCCCTCCGAAGGACGGGATGTTTTCATGATTCATTTGCCCAATTCCAAGTGAACCATGGAGGAGAGCGGTATTCTGTATTTAGGCTAATCAATAGCTGGTATACAGATCAAATCCAGAATTGAGTACCCGAAAAAATCCCAGCAAGTGACCCCACCAGGATTCGAACCCAGGATTTTTTTGTTAAATTTGCACTACAGGCAAGCAGGCAAGCACCCTAACCACTAGACCACGCAATCCCAAGGGGGTAATCTGAAATGAACAGAAATGGGAGTCTGCCTAGTGACACCCACTGCATGTGCATGGTGCCAGAAGGGGGTAAAATTTCTTCAGTGGTCAAATGCTTTAAACTGCTCTAATTACATTGTAGTATGACTCAATTTTTTGTGTGCAGTAACCAGAAGTAAATTGAAAGTCAATGATGTCAATAAAAGACCAAAAGCTATCTAAAAAGGACAAAATTGGATATTACAACACATACTTGAATGGAGAGTCATATCTTTGAACACTGCTGTTTTCTTCCTTTTCAATCAGGCGCGGATCCAGGGAGGGGGCGGAGGGGGCGCACGCCTCCCATTAATTCTGCAAAATCAGCCCTTTTTGAGCTATTTTGGACCAGTTACAGCCTTCCAGCCCCCCCGGTAATTTTGACATTTTTCAAATCCTGGATCCGCCATTGTACATGCATATCAAAGTAGTACAGATGGTGACGAATAGTTCATGCAAGTCATGTTTTGATGAACTTAACATGAATTTGATACTAAAAATATAATGTCACCAGCTGGAATGGGATTAAAATTTAGCTAAAAGGCTTGGTTCCCATGGTGAAATATTTTCAAGTGTCGTGAAAGCTCGCTGTGATGCACGTGAGGCACTGATAAAATGATAAATCTGCCCTCAAAATCTTTTTACATATTGATGATGTTGGATTCTACAAGGCCTGGGGACTATTTTGATATTCATTACAATTTGATACCCAAATCTGCTCTTAAATAACAGACAGTTGAGAGTCTATTGGCGTTCAGGTTATTTCAAAACAGTCACATTTAAGTAAATATATATCTGTACATTAACGTATGAAGCAGATATGGTCTAAACGTTATTTCACAGAATAAATGAGGCCACCACAAATGCCTATGGCATTCCAAATAGGGGGTGTTAAAACTATGTCATATGAAAAATCACACAACTGTGGCAGTGGAAAAACTGAAATCCCAAGACCTCTTTGAGACATGGGACTGACATGTAATATTAGAGGAATGGCTGCCATGCTACAATATTCACTACAATACACATGCCCCTGTTAAAACCCTATATGACATTTAAAACCAAATATACCTGTGCTTCAGTATAATTATTTCTAAATGCATTCTTGTTAAGCAAATATCAGTCAAACAAATGACACTATATCATTGATAATAAAGTAAAACAGTCATAATATATTCTGTATCATTGGTCCCA
>JAMKCH010084664.1:0-44262 GCA_023653785.1 Ophioderma brevispina | reverse complement strand
TGTGAAACTAGTAAATAGCCATCATTTAGAGCTGAAAACCGCATGAAAATCTGATATTCCTACCTTTGGATTTTCGCCATTTTCTGTAGAAAATGCCAATTTTGTCGACTTGATGACGTCATTGTGACGCCATACTTGGTATGTTGGTACTTATTTTGGTATCAATGGAAAGAAGAGGACTATAGCTATTATTCATATCAAAATCATGAGCATCGAATGCTTTATAACGATTTATCGAAAGGGTGGTAACCCCCCCTTGTTAAACAGTGTTACAAAAAGAGGCTAGGTAAGACGAGAGTTAAAAACCTTTAGTGTTATGAAGATGTCATGATGACATCAACAAGCTACGTTTTCGCTTACTAGCATGGCTCTGAAAAGGTATCTAATTTACATTTATGACACGCTAAGATTTACAAACTTTATTGGGTATTTGATTCTTACCACGAGAACAGCAAAATTAGTAAGATGATTACATTGGCATATCACATGGTCAACATCCATTCTTTCCAAAAACCAACATCCTTCGTGCGACCATCTTTTAATGTCAAAGTCCCAAAACACGCACACAGGATTGTCCCCGGAGATCTTGTTATATAAGATATTATTTTTGAAAAAAGAAGAAGAAGAAGAAGAAGAAGAAAAACAAACAAACAAACACGAATATTGACGATTTGAGCGAATTTATCGTGGATTCCGATATTTTGCACTTAAGCGCATAAGGGGGGCAATGTTGACCCAGGATTTCGTTTTCGTGTGTTGCGTTTTAACAGTATTCTTAACCATTTTCCTGGAATCGAACAACTTTAAGTCGCGCAACTTTTGATGAAAAAAATTGAAATCATGCATATCGATTTTTGAGAAAATTAGCTTGGGTCGGGATAGACTGTGCCACAGTCTCGGCTCTGTCTTCCGATTCAGGGCACAGTAGGTTCAAATGACATAAAATCAAACTTATTTACAACATTCGCACTCACCAACACGATGCACCTAATGTATATACAAAAATCAACAACTAAAATCCTTCAAAAAATCAGATCACTGGGCCCTTCCTGGACCCTTGGACATCGGTCCTTTCAATACTGCGCTGGCACCTTTTTTACCCCAATGGCCGCCCATACGCCCTTATACGAACCAACTTGTACACCCTGTAACTTGTACTTGTACACGGATTGACAAAATTCAAAATTGGTTGACTCAGAGAAATTGTAGTCTTCATTACCAGTCGTTTATACCACATACCCTGAGAGGGTCTAGGGTCGGGACGGTCGGTAACAAAAAATCTTTTCATATATTTTTTTTACCTTTGCCCTTTCGTAGTTATCCATGCATATAGACTTATGCTACTGCAAATTACAATGATACTCAAAACTAATTAATGTTTCATTAACTAATTACATGCTGCTACCGTATGCAAATAACCAAAAATAGGCCCGGATTATTACATTTTCCCTGTAGAACTGAATGGTAAAATACATGGATTGGAAAAAGGTCTAATAAAAATCGTAAAATCGTCGGCTGAATGCAATAGCAACGCAGGTGACAGTTTTGTTGACATTGAGTTTTTGATGAATTTTGAAAGAGGTATTCGCGCATAATTTAAACTATGTGTGAAGATATGCAAGTGATTAAAAAGTTTTAATTAGGAAAAAAAAAAAAAAAAAAAAAATGGTACACCCCCCGTGCACCCCCACAGAACTTACCCACACCGACTTTTAGGTGCCTTTTAGGGTCCTAAAACACTTTTGGGATGTTAATAGTGAAAAAATCCCGATGCTCTCGAGATATCCAAGATGGCCGCCATGATGGCTGCCAAAATTGGTCAAAATTGAAAAAGTCATATATCAGCTAAGTAATACCAATAAACCACAAATAAAATGGTTAGTTATATGTTTGCAACCCTCCCAAATCCATTTGTTGGTATTCTTGTTTTGTTCTAATGCTTCAAATCCAAGATGGCGGCTAAATATAATTGGTAGACCATATAGAAGTCCCATTGATGCAAATGAGGTATTGCCATTCATTCCGTCAAGCACTACTGCACAACGTCACACAACGCATGACGGAATCAATTGTAATACCTCATTTGCATCAGTTGGACTTCTATATGAAACGTCTACCCCAATATGGCTGTCAAAAGTAGTGAAATGTGAGAAAACTCGAATATTATCCAAAAATTTTGATGAAAGAATAAATGAGATGATCAGATGTTTTAATCCATAGAAACTAATTGAAAGCATACTTGTGTTCTGTTTCAATACACTAAGTTCAAGATGGCAAGCAAAATGGTCTAATTTCAGAAGAAAAGTCATCCACCGCCTTAACACACACACACACACTTGGTATAAATAAATACACTTTCGATGCCAATACGGGTCCTTCTAACCAAACTGGTTCGATTAAGTCCCTACATCGTGTCCAACCATGTTCTGTAGGAAGCGGCATATCCTGAGACACACTTGGTTATATAAATAAAAAGAAATACCATTTTGTTATAAATCTGGAAGTATCACAAATAAAGCAAAATTATAAACCCATAGACATTTTATATAGCGATTGTCCACCGTTATACCACACACACACCTGGTATAAAGAAATACATTTCGATGGCAATACACGTCCTTCTTACCAAACTGGCTCGATAAAGCCTCCACATCGTGTCCAACCATGTTCTGTAGGAGGGTGTATATTCTGAATAGGCACATCTGGTCCTATTCCATTTGCACTGTCCTGTAATTTGCACGCCTGTTGTGAGGAAGCAGAGACTGCTTGAATGGTGAAAACTTAGACAGATCAACTTTAGATGAGCTCCTAATGGTCTGACGATCATCAACCATCTTCTTAAGCATGATGGCCATTACTTTATTAACTTCCTTGACCTTGGGCAATCCATAGAGGAAACATACAAATGTTCCTCATCTATTACTCATCATCTACTTCAAAACCATCTCCCGACTTGGCAAAACACTCCTGATAACTCCAGATGTGCCTATTCAGCACATTCCACTTCCTACAGACCTTGGTTGGACACGATGTGCAGACTTTATCGAGTCAGTTTGGACAGAAGGACCCGTATTGCCATCAAGTCTTGCAGCCATCTTTGCTGAAGTCAATGAAGAGGAAATGTCACATGAGGAAGTTATTGATGTGGATGAAAATGATCCATATCTGGCAGTATATATCAGCTTGTCTGGCATAAGCTGATCTTGTCCACACAGGGCCCTCTCCTGGCTGTTTTTGGTCTCCCCGTTTTTGTTTAGGGTGGGGTAAGGAAGAAAATTGTCCTTCGTGTCTGCCATCTCAGCAAAGTCGCTGAGTGCCAGTCACTGCGGCGACACCTGGTAACATCAGCGCTTCTTAGCCAATGAGGCTTCCGGATCGCGTTCTTCAGGTTTTCTGGCACCATCTCCCGGGACATTTTTCGGCAGAGAGCAAGCCAGTGTGACGTGAGAAAATTTCCCTCCCACCCACCCAATGCTAAATTCTGGGTAGGGTGGGTGTGCCCCTGAAGGCGCAGATCTCTTCTGGGGTGTAGTTTGCCCAGAGCGAGTGTAGGGTAGGCAGGGCGGGTACCCTGGTGAGCTGGAGTGATGCCACTCAACACAGTAATGGTCAGCGTGGGAACTCGAGGTGTGAACAACTAAGGTGGTTTTTCTGACAAAATGGCAGTAGTATCGGCAATAATTTTTGCATATGGTTTGGGTTGTGTTTGAGGCAGATTCCACTCATATGAGGGAGTTGGCTTTGGAGCTGTTTGAGTCAGAGGCGCTTAGTGAAATAGAATATGAAGTCCTAAGCCTGTGCGGGTGCACTGTTAAAAATGTTCCTAATTTTACCAGACTTGGCCTTTTAAATTACGATAAAACCCAATTATTCAATAGTCTTCACGCTTTATTACCTATACCTAACATAAAATTACAATTTGGAAGTAGAAAAATGTAAATAAACAGTGACTAGAAAATAATACTACACATTTTGAAAAAGGTAGTATCTATACGCTGACCGTTATTATATTACGTTCTTTTGTAACTTACTTGTTTTTAATGTCAGAATATGAACTATGAAAATCGTTTTACCTATAAATGTGTAAGTAACGTCATTATTAAACATGAAAAATCTTATTTTCCGTATCATTTTTAAAACAGTTTAAAAAAAACTCTTGAAGAACCCAATTCCTCCATTTTGTAATATATTTAGTTTAATTTGAAAAAGTAACACACACACATATATTTAACTGCTATCAGTAAAGGCATGTAGTGTAGGGGATAAGGTTTAGGACTTGTAATCGTAAGGCCCTGGTTCGAATCTATGTAAGGTACATGTATTAAGTTTACTCACGTGATGATTAAAGCAATATTGGCACATTTTTTGAAGAGCGCCCCCAATTTTCAAAATTTGATATTTTTGCACAGTTACGTTGGTAAAAAAAAAAAAAAAAAAAAAATCAGTCTTACAAATGAGGGCGCATCACAAGATCTTGAAAATAAAGTTCTCACTCCCTCCGCAAACTCTCCTCTATTGATTCAGCTTAAAACCACATAACCATTTCGGCCCAATACAACCTTGTCCCCTTTTAAACTTAGTCATAAAATGCTTCTTTGGGACCCCCCTGATTTACCCGGAAGTAGTATCGATTTTGATATCAGATGAAAGACCGTATTTTTCTGATTGTCGTCCTGAAATTTGAGCCCACAAATCCATTTTATTCCAAGATATAAACAAAAAACCGCTGTTTTAATGGTTAACCATCAATATTAGCACAGTACTGAATAGAGCTTTGCAATCTGGATTGTTGGTTCTACCATCAAAACAGGGCCGTCGCCATGTGGGTGGGGGTGAAACACTCCCCAGCGATCCTCATAAAGAGATGAAAGAAAAAGAGAGGAAAAAAGAGAAAGAGAAGAAGAGAGAGAAAGAAAGAGAAGAGAGAAAAGAAGGGGAAGAAAGAAACAAAAAGAGAACGGTGTCAGAAGCATAAGATTGAACTCCAGACTTAGCATGTAAATCCAAATATCACAAATATTTAAAATGGATTCCCCTCAAGCCAACTAGTTTTGTTTTAAGTTTAGGCCATGGTAATCAAGAATTGTTAATGTGCCAACAGTACTTGTGATCAAGTTGCTGTGGAGCACCACCACATTTTTTTAAGGTTTGGTCAAGGGCCTTCTGTCATGTTTGTGGACAAGAATCGGATTGTTCCGATCTTGGTGACTATGACAGCCCATGTAAGCGGCAGGCAATCGCTACGAAAATGCCTATAGGTTATTTTTTGAGATACCCCCAGATTTATAACAAAGTAGTATTTCGTTTATTTACACTGACAAGCGTGTGTTAAAGCGCTGGACAATCGCTAAATAAAAATTCTATAGGTTATCATTTTGCTTTATTTGAGATATCTCTAGATTTATAACAAAATGTATTTTTTTTTTTATTTATACAACCAAGTGTGTCTCACAACAAATTACATGACAGTGCAATGGAATGGGTCATAATCCGGATATACAGCCTCCTACAAAACATGGTTGGACATGATGTGGATACTTTATCGAACCAGTTTGGTCAAAAGGACCCGTATTGCCATTGAAATTGTATGTCATTATACGAAGTGTGTGTGCGGTAAAGCGGTGGAAAATCCAATTAAATATGGATTACGTTATCATTTACTACAAGTATTTTCAGCCAATAATGCATGATTTTTCCTCTGAAATTAGACCATTTTGCTGGCCATCTTGAATTTAGTGCATTGAAACAGAACAAAGGTATGCTTTAAATTAGTTTCTATGGATTAAAACATTTGATCATCTCATTTATTCTTTCATCAATTCTTTTGGATAATATTCGAGTTTTCTCACATTTCACTACTTTTGGCAGCCATATTGGCCGCCATCTTGGATTTGAAGCATTATAGCAAAACAAGAATACCAAAAAACAATTTGGGAGGTTGCAAACATATAACTAACCATTTTATTGGTGGTTTATTGGTATTACTTAGCTGATAAATGACTTTTTTTTTTCAATTTTGACCAATTTTGGCAGCCATCATGGCGGCCATCTTGGATATCTCGAGAGCAACGGGAATTTTTCACTGTTAATATCCCAAAAGGCACCTAAATAGTTGGTGTGGGTCAGTTTTGTGGGGGGTGCACGGGGGTGTACCATACATACCCTACTAAAAAGAAGATGACGTATGTGTAATGCGCTTTTCCGCTTAATGTAAGACCAATAAGTGGCCCTTACGTTGGTCTTGCATTAAACACATTTGCCCATTTCAGTGCAAGACCGACGTAAGTGCTGCACTTACGTTGGTTTTGAATGAAACATTTTGCACCTTTTCAGTTCAAGACCAACGTAAGTGGCACTTACGTTGGTCTTGCATTAAACAATTCTGCCGATTTTCAGTGCAAGGCTAACGTAAGTGCTGCACTTACGTTGGTATTGCATTTTTTTACCTTTTCAGTGCAAGACCAACGTACGTGCCACTTACGTTTGTCTCGCATTAACAAGAAAATACTGATTTCACTTACGTTCTCTTCTTTTTAAATAAATATTTAGTTATGTTAATCAAGGAGAAAGTATTTGATTTATATCATACATATACATTTCCTATTGTACTACCTGCTATAATTATGGAAACACCAGCTATAGAAGCCAGTAGAAACACACAAATATTATTATTTCAGTCGACGAAATGTTTTAAATTCCGAGTTTTTTGTTCTGCACAATAAATTTGGTCCATTCTTATTACCCAACCTTCGTTTAATTATATAGAACACAAAGTGTGATAAAAAAAAAATGAAAATGCCCCTTATTTCCGAATCGATCGATATTTTTTTTTTTTTTAATTTTCTTTCAGTAATAATGTCGCCTTTGTGTAATCATATGATGTGTGCCAAATTTTAATGAAAAATTGCACTACAGCAACTGTTGTAGAAATGAACAACTTCGCGTGTTTGAACATCTTTCACTTGATTATTTCACAACCGCATTGGAGCTCAAAGGCAACATTTGAAACCCAATGATCACTCAATGTGGCATCTGGCTTCAATGTATACAGACCATATGTGAAGCTTTGGTCCGAGTATCTTATGAGCAAATATCGAGGTCATAGCATGTAATTTGCAGAAGCAGTAACAGTTTATAGATTTAAATAATTTTCACTTCATTCACTTTGACAACGGGAACTTTGTTAACCTATCCCCAATCGTAGGCTCTACCCGTCTATTTTACGCTTATTCATTAAAGGTGCATTTCGTGATTTCTGTGTTATTCAGAGTTCACTAGATATCATTGAGAAAAGCTTATTCACAACTTTTTAGTTGATCCCGACCTTGCGGTTTTGTGTAATGAGCGAATGTTTGTCTCCCACGGTTTCATAGGCCACTATGCTATAATTTCAGTCCATTTACGGACAGAAAATACTAAATTGCGATTTTCTTACAGATACGACCGAATTTGCACATAATTAGGTACACGTACAGATGGAATAATAATGTTAAAGTCCACACACCATGAAATTATGATTATAATAACAAAAGAAACAAAAATAAGTTCCACAATTTACCCTGAAAAGATTATTTTCCTAGACCCCCACTATAAAACAAAATAAAATTCTTCAACTTAGGCGCTATGCATGTGACGTCAGTAAAGTAACCGGTCAATAGATCATGTACTAAACGCAAGTACAACTGTTTCGGAAATCAGTTTCGTAGATCTTCAACCAAAATGAGTAAAAGTACAAGCATGAGTCCAAAATATGCAGATGAGAATCAGAATTGGGATATTCATCGTCAGGAAGTACCCCGGATAGCGAAGAGCTAGCCAGGGTTATTTCCCGGTGAGGAAATACCCCGACGAGGACAACGACGAAGGTGATACCGGAGATACCGTGGGGTGATGCATACACCGTTAGCTGCCGTAGAGTTTCTTTCATAATGAACGGTCAACCCGTCATAGCGGAAGAAGACAGAAGAATAAGAGGGTGACAATTGATGAAAATCAATTTCGGATTGGTAAATTTAGTATTATGAACAATTAAAAGAAAACCATGGCTTGACGCGACATCATCGTGATCATTGTTACGGATAAAGCGATTCCAGTCTCAGTGGGCATCGATCATAGAAATAAAGCTCTATATGGCATGGCATCATGCATGCATCGCATACATACAGCCTCCAACATATCATGTAGCAGTTTCCTGCGGAACCTCACTTCTTCCTTTCCCCTGTCTTTTCTGTCATTTTGATGATTTATATAGCCAATTTGGGATTCTAAATAAATATCAAAAGTCCTAACGTCAAACCTGTTGTATATCGTTTGCTTGTTTCTTGTGAAAACTTCGTCAATTTCAGCTTCGAAGTAACACACTCACCACCACTCAGTCCACTGACACTGACCGGCCACGGGTCACACACCTCCCTTGTAAGTGGAAGTCTAGGTGTTTTCACAATATTAATCCTCATAGACATAGCACCAAGTACCAACAACTTTCTCATCTTCATTTTCTTACATTGCAAATAACAATGTTAATACATAAAGAATGCCGGCATATTGGTAGTGACATCATGACTCGAGCTGTACAGTGTTTACATATTTGCACTGTGATCACGTAATCCGTGTCACCGAAATGACGTCATCATCGTCAAGCATTTATAATTAGGCCATTGGGCTGTTTTTGGGCGTATGGAAAATACATAAAATCCTGGCAGTTTTTAAGCCCTCACTGCTTTATAAAGACAGATAAAAATCGAAACTGTATTCTGTTCATTTCCTAAGGTCACCAGCTTTCTATTGAGATGTAATCATAATTTCATGGTGTGTGTACTTTAATGGTTCAGATGACATAAAATTTCAACTTTTTTTAGATAAGTCGGGGGCCGAGGCTGTGGATCACGAAAAGCCTCTTTAATTGTAATAAATATGATTAACTCGTAAACACATATGTTTGATTTATAGGCTTACCATAAACTCAATTGAAACGGGATCGTTCAAAGGTTGTATGTCTTTAGTTCCAGCAACATTGACAGACACAATGTCACTTCCAACACTTTGGTAAACCAAGTTGCCTGGAAACAGAGTGTCCGTGTTGTGAACAAGAAAGCCTACAGCAGCGATTTCTGTAATTTTTAAATAATAATGGTAAAAATGATGAAAATAACAAAAATAAAAATAAAAAAAACAATGCATTCATTAATTAAATAACAATAACAACCCCTCAGGGTACTTTGATCTCACCCTGATAAAGATTTGAATTCTCATAAAGCAAAGCATAGGATTGCATTTAAGTTTTATACAATATGCTTAAAAAATTATGAACGAAATTTGTTCTGTTTAAAGGATGGATTCCTTTCCAGATAATCATATAATCTTAACTTCTAAAACCCACAAGATGCCTTAAGGTCTTGTGCACTCTCGATGGTGTATAAGGAGGATGGCTCATATAGGTCCCCTCCCCTGAAAAACACTTTTTTACCCAAATTGTAGTCATTAACGGGGTACATCAACACGACCACATATCAGGGGGTAAATGAAAATCGGTTGGTTTTTACGGATTCAAAATGCCGATCCAAAACTTTTATTTTTATGTCGCGCACCGAATTCTTCCGTCGAAAAGTAAAAAAAAAAATAAAACTTTCCCGGAAGACCCCCTTTTCCATAAAATTTGGATCATAATAGAAGAACATAAATACAATGCTGGTATAAAAAAATAAAAAGTTACTCCAGTACGATATAAGGGACAAACACATTTCTGCGCCACCAAAATGCTCATTTATGCGAATTAGCATAAAAAACGCCATGGCCGATTTGAATTTTTTTCCTCCAAAATATGCGCAATTTATATTTACGCGACTACATATTTTTTTTTGTTTAAAAATAATTAAAACGATGGAAAAACAGGGCTCCAAAAAAAAAAAAAACAAAAAAAAACTTGGATCTACATGGGCCCCCTCATACATTTATGTGCTAAACCCCACTGGCATTTTTTGAAGCATATTCCCCGTGCGAATTAAAGGTAGAAAAAGTCAATTTCTCCTATTTGGCTCAATAAAAAGGATTTTGTACACCAACTTGCCCTCAGAGGAGCTTTTTAATGGAAAGATACAACGGCAGGAAAAAATTACAATTACACAGAGATTTTGCTTTTGTATGAACTTATACCACTTTACTGACAGATTAAGCTGGAGCAGACGTTGCCTAATGACACAAAATATAACGCAAATCACCGCAGAATGTAAGTGAACAGTATCCGAGTTGGCCAACTTAACTATCTACACAACTGTGTGAAGCTGGATGGATCAATGTCTGGACCCATCTTTACTTAGAACTTTCCTCATAATGAGGGAAAGTTTTGATTGGCGCTGGACTCGACCATGTAAAGAAGATGGACCCAGACCCTGAAACACTAAAAACAACGCAACATCAAAGAGCTGAGCAAGGTTATTGTGTGACTTCACACCGGGAACCCCTATGCACATTGAGGGATGCCTTACTCATACGACTTGGCTTTCCCTTGTGTTCAACGACACAGGGACCTGTTTGAATATGTATCACTAGGAGAAATTAAACATTTTTATCGATTTGGTATTCGATGACACGGAAAATTGAACGGACAATCGCTAGTCGCATTCACCCCCCCAATTTTTCCCACAATTGCCTTTCTTCTTTGTCTAGTCACGTGAGAATGTTTAAATACTGGTTTCAATTTACGTGCCAACTTTTTTTTTAATTACGAAACAAGTACTTACTTCCCGGACCGCCGTAGAGACACCGAGTTGGCAAGGATGGGGCAATTTAGACGAACCTCCTACCTCCCCCAAACTCAACCCCAAAACCCGTAGATATGACGGGCTCCCATGTAAATCTTCTCTGTCTTGAAGATAATTTTGCCCAGCAGTTCAATACGATGGGGTGTTTCCTTCAACGACACTAAGTAGCCTGTAATACAATCCAGGTATTCTACCACCATCATGCTTCCTCTATGTCCTCATTTATGTACCACACCTGGAATCCCTTTTTAATTACAAAACTGAAGCTCTTTGGCTTAAAGTGACGACAGCAGACACTCAGCTATCAGGCTCCAGTGACATCACATATATTATAAATCCTGGCACTATTACGCACAAATCTACATTATTGTATATTAATCTATCTATACCTTTCTGTCAGCTCTGGTTTACTACTGTGGGACCCGAGTCTTTTTCATCGCTTCTTGATATAATTTGGGGAAAAAAATTTCACAAAGTTCCTTAGTCCTTTAAAATAGATATTCCACAGCACCATGCTTAAACAGAACCTTGGGCAAATAGCTGACCAATGTTCACAAAAAATTACATCATCTGCATTGGCATCACCTCAGCATATAACATAACGGGGAACCCCCAAATTATGCAAACTGTCTTGATCTTAATGCATAAACAAGTTGGCTCAGTCTCTAAATTTACAGACTTGGGGAATTCGCGCCTTCTCCTATATGCTAGTTGTAAACAACATGTGTGATCTCAATATAGCTCTAGGGGAAGTCCCTATTCTCATTTTCAACATAAACCAAGTACTTTTCCCGTGAGAAATCTTTTCTCAAGAATGGAAAATCAAATAGACGTTTTAATCACAAAATGGAGGCTAATATAACACCATGAATAACAGAACAAACATCATTAAAATTAATATCACACGCTATCATAATACTTTCAGTTACGAGAAATTCCCCTTATTGAGGTATCTTTACGACATACCAACAAAACTATGGCTCTAGTTACTAACCATTTCAGTCATGCAATAATGACGGGGGTAAAGATACGGCTAAACGAGCGTTGTTCCCCACTCCCTCTAATTTTTCTGGAGTTATTATGTCATCCTTATGAAAGGTAGCACTCTTGTTAAAATCAGAAGAAGCCGGAAGTAGATCAAAACTAACACCTGATGTGGCCGCAGTTTCGAGATCAACTGTCCACAGTTGGAGGATAAATATATACTATTTAAACAACGAGTGGGAATGTGATTCCTGACTAGCGGCCTTTTGTATTTGTCTATCTAATGCTTCAAGGATCTGGTTTGTGAAAATGTTGGTGTTTAATGTTGTTGTCGTTTAACGGGTCGGTGCTCTCGCCTGTAACAGATATTTGTTCTACAAACTGTCAAACCACTGAAGTGATAACCTGCAAATTAAAATATCATAAAAAAAAAAATAAACACAAACTAAAGATGTGTTTGGATTGATACAAAAGTGTCGTTAAATATTTGAAATATGCAGCAAATCCTTACAACCTATAATTATTTATTTGTATCCGACCGGCGATAACACCGTCTTTTGGGTAGCCTCTTCTAATAAACCAGACGCTTGGGACTTTAGTATAACTAAAGCGGCTAGTACCGCCTTTGTTTACACCACTGAACTCTACACATGGATATCGGGTTTGAGTCCCGCCCGATTGGGAAACATCAGGAATTTGCTTTTTGCCCTTCTCAATGTGTCGGGAAATAATGCTACGCCTGCTGGTACACATTATTCCCCAATTTCTATTGTTATACAAAATCCTTTAACTTGGACATAAAGTGAAGCAATTAATAAGGGCAATGCACTTCCTGGGGGTTCAATCGGCGACTATTCGACAGTGCGGCAGCCGCTATGGATGCGCTGCCATGTGTAGAGGCCATGTGGTTTACACCCCCGGTAGAGTGCCCTTTTCAATATGAGAATTGTGCCGCGTGGGGATGTTTAACGAGATCTTGATTAACGCGTGAATGCACCTCGCTGATTGGTCCCACGGATTTTGCAAATCCACACCACCCGTCTTCTGAGAGTCGACGCTGGGTTTGAAAAAAAAAAAACTGGTCGTTCGTTGCACTCGAAGTTAAATCGTACTAGTCATCGACACCGACAACAAAAATAAACTGACTCGTCTGTCGAAACAACTGAACATCTCAACAGAAATTCGCGGAATTAAAACATCCAATATCAAACTATGCAATTCTGTTACCACTTCATCTTTATTCAGTCTTGAATGAGAGTCTCAGTAAAAATGGAATGACCAAGAAGTCACTTAGACCTTTTGTTCTCTTCCATGTTGTTTTCTTATGGTTGATTATATCTTGCTGTTTGGACTGTACTTTCCCGTGCATGTATTTGGTACAGATTTTAATGTGGCTTGGTTTTCCTCATTGGGAGTAATGATGATTTACTCTATTTTACGGTATTGTTTTATATTATTATCTACCTTGGGATCGGCTGCGTTTTTTACTTGCGCTAGTTTCACCATTATATCTGCTACGCGTCTAACGTCTTCAGGAGTTAGTCACCATTTGTTCCAGATTGTTGTCATGTTGGCTAGTGTATCAGCAACATCGACAACATTACCTTCGCCTATTGGCGTATGAAAGTAATAGGGAAAGATGTTTTTTTTTTTTTTTTTACTAGGGACAAAAGAGGTGCAAGTTTAAGTCTCGAATAAATATAACTATTGATTTTGTATATGCATTATTTCCAGTCTTGCTTTCAAATTTCAGCATCATAAACAAAAATAAATATTGAACATGTGTTTCAATAGGAAAAAGATGAATCAATTGCATCACTGGTAACAGGAGTAGCCAAACAATCATTGGTGTATAGTGTTTAAGTCAACCAATCTGAGAGCGATGGTAAAAAAAAAAGTATCTACAATTTTCGTAAAAGGGTTTGCGTTTTCAGTAACCCACTTTGTCTGTGCCATTGTTAATACGTTGCTTCTATCATATTATATATATGATATATGATAATTTGATCAGATGAAGCGAAAAACAACCCGTCAGAGCTTTAGAACTATATACTAGTTCTTTTTGGCATGGCCAATAACAGACCCAGAAAGAGGACAAATCTAATACACAAAAAAAGAAAATAGAAAATATGGTTTGTCAAAACCTTAAGGTTAAAAGGACACGACACAAGTCAATTTTGGGCGGAATATTGAGCCCATGAGGCGGTTGGAATGTAGTGTGTTAATCCAAAAAAACTTTCTCTGTGTAGGCGACGTAAATTTATAATATATATATATATATATATATATATATATATTATATATATATATATAATATATATATATATATATATATATATATATATAATATATATATATATATATATATATAATATATATATATTATATATATATATATATATATATCCGAATATGTCATCAGTGAAGGAAGTGTAGTTTTAACAGTACAGGGAAGAAAAACTTCGGATATAAAAGGAATAATTTTTTTTCGCAGTTACCTGAGTTAGCTTCTTCAGATCGACATCTTCTTCTTCTCCACAATCATTTAACTCGGGAACATCCCATTTAGCACCGCCTTCTATATTAGGCAAGACGTAGTCCGTGACCCCAAACTATAGCCACCTCCAATTTAAAATGAAAGCAAACAAGCAAGTTTAAAATATGCACTGTATGCACAACATTTCTATTCCGGGTAATTTTTGTGTCTGTAGAAATAATTAAGAAGTTCTCTTACGATTAGAGGTCCTTAAGCCAACGTTTTTGGAAGGAATTAGTTGTTTCATTGACAGGAGTAGAAGCCCACGACAAATGATGTCCATCAGATGTGACGGTTGTATTTTTCTGGCAAAAAGCTGAGAACAAATGTATTTATGATCTTAGTACCTTTTGATTTGCTCAGAATTAGACTTCTAAACTTCATCACTTAGACACAACTTCCGTTACAATTAAAAGCCACTATCAGCGATTTCTTCAAAATGTAAACAAATCGCGCCCCTATTTTTTCGTCAAAGGCCATTTTTACACTGTTGTATTGGAAATGGCTGTAGTAAAGACCCATGTAAGCTTAACACGCCGTATTTATCAAGAAATTACGATTTTTATGCAATATTTACTAATTAAAGTCGGGATCCGACTTTTGTTAGTAAACAAAACAGTCGTAAATGGCATTTCCAAGACCGCTTTGTGCTTAGTGTCTGATTTTCACAAGGAACAGTAATATAAGGTGCTGATATGACCTAACACTAGCAATTTAGAAACAAAGTGAGCATTTTGAATTTGAAAAAAAAATGACTGATTGTGGCGTTAAAACAATAATGAAGTAATCAAAAGGACATGCAACTAATTGAAAACAAAAACATCTCAAACACTGAAGAAAAACGGTGGTTCCTCCTTAAAAAAAACAATGCAGTAACTTGAAGAACAATTCTCATTTACCACTATTGATGCAGAATTCAACTCCAATGAGCACACATGAAATGATTTTTTTGTTAATTAATATACAAACACCTACAATCTTGGAAAGAAATGTTGGAACACTTTGAAAGATTGTCGGAAAACTGTACCCCGTCTCCCCCAACCAATGTTGAATGGGGTATCGTCACCAGCAGTCTTGCCAATTCTCTCAACATTGATTGATGGGGGGTTGGGGAAGGGCAAATTGAAGTGGAAGGTGATAACAGGAGCTTATAGGCTCTCGACCCGGGTGAGTAATGTAGAAAATGTAGTGAGTGTTCCAACTAATGTTTTCAAAGATTGTAGATTTCGTTACGCCTTCGGATTATATGCACTCAAAAGCCTTTTTCCTGCATTAAAACAGACAAAGTTTTGACCAAAAGCATATATCAGTGTTTCACACCTATGTACGTACGCAAGTACGCACGCACGCACGCACACACACACACACAAACACACACACACACACACGCCCCCGCGCGACGCGTGTGCGCTGCTGTAATCTTCGGTTATTATTGGACGATATGACAAAAAGAAACACGTGTTACTGCACGATTGGTTAATTTATACAAAATGCAAGAAATGAAGGGATTCAAATCTGATTAGAAATTTACCAGTCTGGCATTGATTTCCCATGAAACCAGTTGTACAGGTGCAGATGTCTGGACTGCTACAGATTCCATTATTCAAACATTCCAATTGACAGACAGCTGCAAATGAATACGGACAGAATAAATTACTTTTATTATAGCATCTCTATCTCTCTGCTACCTAGTTGTTAACTTGTTAACTTACAGGTGAATATTTCGCAATGATATGGATGTTCCTATAGTAGACACGGATGACCTTTTGTATTCTTTTTTGTCTTGGAGCTGGCCACGCAACAACATTCCGTTTGGAATGTGATGGACATCCTTCGGACTTAATATAGGTTGAATATAATGCGTTTCTACAAATTCTGGCATGTATTTTGTATAGCTCAAATGGTTAGAGCTCCGTGCTATGATCGTTTCGAAGTCACTCCACTTCTGAAAATACAGCCTGTCTCAAAAAAATGGTACAATCAGAAATAAAATTGGTTAAATATGAAATTTCAAAATAAATCTGTCTTACTTGATATAATATTAAAGAACAAAGACCAGGCTTTCCAATGGTGTTTGTTTCATCTTATTTGATTAGTGTGATATACCAAAATCGATTTTGTGCCACTTTTATGCATGGGCAGAGTTGCCTCGCCCAGTTATGCCATGCTGTCTTCAAGCTCACAAAAGATTGCAACTTGACAAGATAAACAAAACACAGCTTAAAGTAAACAAAATAAATCTAGTTTTATCGACACAAGTTTTAATAGTCAACATAATCAGTTCAATGATAAATATCTTCTTTTCATAAATAATAAACAGTACAAATATTTATTGGCACGTCAATGATGAAAATGGAACTTTGAAGGAATGTAATTGCGACCAAAATAAACACTCCAAATCCAAAGAAATGGTTTAAAAATATTGCACTATCTTTGTGCATTTACTAATTGTTGAAGTCAACAAAAATTTGAATTTGAAGCAAAGTATTAAAGTGTTGGTAGGAATTTTCGTTTCGTGATACTTCAAAACCATAAAAACTCTCTCCTCCAGGTTGCTGTACGCCAGCTGTACGCTCATGGTTGTCTTCTAAGTTCTAACAAACAACGTAGTATGTCGAATGTTATTCACTTTATCTTAAAGCCAGAACTTACTGGTCATAACTTCCACCATTACGTAGCTGTTTTAGAGTTTCTTTATGAAGTTAATCCCTTTTTAAAGATTTTCATATCTGTTCAAGTATGAATAACTTATGTTTAACAAATTCGTTCACCGTTTTCACTCAACCAGAAAGTGGCACAAACACGATGTTTGTGTTCTGCAGTATACTGAAGTTATCTCTGGATTGCAACAAGCAAATGAGATGAAACAAAAAATCCTGGAAAGCCTGGTCTTTTCTCTTTAATGTGATGTACAAAACGACTAACTTATTTTGAGATATAATATTGAAAAAAAAATCGGTTTTTGATTGTACCATTTTTTAGACAGGCTGTATAGCATTGGTTTTGATTTACTTAGCGCCAAATTTCCTACTTCATGCATCCAAGGGTACAATTGTTTGCTTCAACCACACATCACTAGGATTCGGGCTAGGATTAAAATAAGAATAGTGTTCTTAGATTTCGATGTAGAGGAACAGAAGGTCAAGGGCCATTGCGTTCATTTTTATTTCCAAATCGGAGAAACTTTAACATTTGACCCATGTACAACTGAAATTGATCTTTTTATTGATTTTTGCTGTTTAGCCCATAACTCAGAAACTTTAGGCCGTATATATTAAGGCCTCAAGCCGGAGCAACTTTAAAATTTGACCCATATACAACTGAAATTGATCCTTTCATTGATTTTTGCTGTTTAGCCCATAACTCTGAAACTTTAGGCCGTATATATTACAAACTATACCTTTTCTGAATCCTTATGGTTAGACACATATCATGGTATACCTTTCAACACGATTGGATCATTTTAAAAAATTGACCCCTGTACCATTTTTGTCTCGCCCCCCTCTCCTTAAGACACCATTTGCAGCACTTAAGAATCACGTTCAGGGGTCCCTGTCAGGTTATCAACATTTAATCATTCAAACCTTTTGTACTTGAGATGTGTTACAACTATTTGCTAGCTTCCGGGTTATTAGAAATTTTCTTACCATTTACAGCATATGTTTTAGAGTATGTTGGAAGGAAAAGGTCCACTCATGTAGGACTAACTATGGTTTAAACCTGGGTCTAAAATTAGACTCCTTTTGAGAATACCAGCCTTTTAAAATGTTCAAGCAGTGTGTAAAATAATTGAGTGTTGACCAGATCCAGTGAACATTTTTCAATTATTTGTGTGTGTGTGCGTGTGTATGTACTTTCCACTCCATTGATACATAAGCATACGATAGGGCTCAGGCAGTGAGTGCTAGCAATGCTGCCAGGTCAGTTTCTTTTTTTCAATTGCATCACGTACCGCAATTTCGTGATTATGGACCAGATTACAATCAGCTCATTTAATTTTGTATATCCGTCATGCCATTTCTCATACACAATATACTCCAGCATTGTTCTTTATCACGAACCATAATCTTAGTGCTTCACTCTATAATTTGTTATTCAGCGTATAAGTGGTAAGTGGTAATGCTGTGACCCATAAATGTATACTTTCAGATTCTAGCACCAGTATAAACGTAATTCTGAGCCTATGTTTGATGTTGTTCTGAACGAATACTCCCATTAAACATATCTGTCCTTGGAAATATCTGTCCCGAAAATTCGGCAGTATTCATTCATGGCCTCCGTCAGTCGCAAGCGACTATGGATAAAGCGCACACATTGAGTCACAGGTTAGGTGAACAGCGACGTCTGTGGCTGAAGAGGCCAATCCTAGAGTGGCAGTCTCTGCCACAGGTGCTACATATACAGGATGTCACAGCTTGACTATCCAAGGATCTGTGCAGCTTTCTTTTAGCTCGCTGCTTCTCAAACTGGCTGATGATCTGTTGTTCTCCAAGCTCAAGGTGTTGCTTCCCTGTTCTCCGCCAAAAGTGACGATTGTCAGCACGTTTATCCCAGCACCCAAAGTCGATGTTCAGGGTACACATATCACGGTTACAAATATCCTTGTAGCGGAGAATGGGGTTAGACCGACTGTCCTCTTGCCAGAGTAAGCTCAGGCATACATCATATCTTTCGGTAGACAGCCATCCTCCATTCGAGGACATGGCCCAGCCATCGTGGGGAGGTGGGGAGTACAATTCGAGTCAGGAGCTCTGAATTTGGCAACATGTCATTAAAAGGGACACCCAGAAGGTCTAATACCAGCGAAGACGGAAGGTGTTGAGTTTCTTCTCATGTCTAGAGTATGTAGTCCATGTCACTGCCATACAGTAATGTGATGATGATGCAGGGCGTTGTAAAACTGCTGCCTTTGTCTTAATGGAAGCTTCGGATTTTCCCACACACACGCGTTGTAAGCCGGGCCAAGAGTAGCTGCAGCTTACCAATGCGTTTGTCCGATTTCGCATCGAGAGAAGACTGTACACGGATGGTGGACCCTAGGTAGGTTGAATTCCTGAACAACTTCAAGTTTGTAATTGTCGATTGTGATGACAAGTGGTTCTTGAGCATCTTGGGCGAGGACATTAGTCTTCTTCAAACTGATGACAGTCCGAAGTCCTTACAAGCCTGTGAGAAGCGATCCATGAGCAGCTGAAGTTCCTGGTTGGAATGTGAAGTAATGGCAGCATCATCAGTAAACAACATGTCACGCATCACTTGTTTTTATGTGATTAGATAACTGGCTAGCGCCGCAGGCCAATAAAATTACTAATATAATATTTACTAATCTAATATTTTTTTTATATATAACTCGCTAGCATCGCAGACCGATAGCGCCTTAAGAGGGCAGGGATTGAAGAAGGAGGGAAATTATGGGGTAAAGAGGTTTAAACAAAGGTTGCGCAGCAGGCCCTATAATGACGATTTACGACACAATACATACAACGCATTTGACTTTCTTAGCGCCTTCTCAAAACAAGGTCAAAGCGCTTTACAAAATAGTAATTACTATTGAGGCATAAAATATGGTTCATCTTTTACAATACCAATTGTATTACTATGAGATAAGTACTAAAATCACAACTTTAAAATAAAAAAAATAAAAAAAAAAAGAAAACAGATGCATAATTAAATCTCATGTGAGGCCATAATAAAAAACATTTAAGCACACAATCACTCTTAGGAATAGATGAAATTTTAGAGCTTTCTTAAAAGTAAAACAATGGACTGAGTGGCGAACAGAGCTAGGCAAAGAGTCCATAGGCTAGGGCCCGCATTGCGGAAAGCCCTGCACCCACTGACCTTTTGTGCGGAAACAGTGAGGAGCGTCTTGTCATCTGAAGAACGCAATCTGGCCTGCCAGGAATCTACAAAGAGAGGTATTCGGACAAGTAGATGGCAATTGTCCGGAAAATCCCTTTAAGTAAGAAGCATCAGCTCAAAGACCAACGCGCTGCACTATGGTAGCAATGGAGCTCTTTAGGAGTGGTGGGCTGGTGGTCCTTTATCAGATCTGAACACCAGCCTGGCTGTTCTATTCTGCAACATCTGAAGTGTACTCCGATCTCTGGCCGACATTCCATACAAAAGTTCCATATGAAGCGCTTAGCTACCTAGCTTGCGCCGCAGGCCATAAAGAACGCTTAGCCAACAAGATTGCGCCGCAGGCCTATAAAGAACGCTTAGCCAACTAGATTGCGCCGCAGGCCTATAAAGATCGCGTAGCCAACTCGATTGCGCCGCAGGCCTACAAGAACGCTTAAGCCAACTAGTGCGCCGCAGGCCTATAAATTACTAATATAATATTTATATATATAACTCGCTAGCGTCGCAGACCGATAGCCCCGTAAAGAGGGCAGGGCTTTTTTTGAAGAATTGAGGGAAATTATGGGGTAAAAGTGTGAAACTAGCTTGCGCCGCAGGCCTGTAAAGTCCAGTGATCTACTTGCCCGAGTGATTTAGGGTTAGGGCGAAAGTCGAGTGCTCTACTCGCCCCATGACTAGCGGTTAGGGCGAACGACGAGTGATTACTCGAACAGTGACTTAGGGTTAGGCGAAAGTCCAGTAATCTACTCGCCCCAGTGATTTGAGGGTTAGGGCGAAAGTCGAGTGATCTATCGCCCCAGTGACTTAGGGTTAGGGCGAAAGCCGAGTGATCTACTTGCCCCAGGGACTTAGGATTAGGGCGAACGCCGAGTGATCTCCTCGCTCAGTGACTTAGGGTTAGGGTTTATTGTTAGGGTTACAGGGTTAACCTCTACCACTAACTATAAACCCTAACCAAACAACTAACTCCAACCCTAACCCTAAACCCTAACCTTAATCCTAACCCTAACCCTAACCCTACCCTAAACCCTACCCCTAATCCTAACCCTAAACCCTAACCCTAAACAGAAAAATGTGAGGACCTTTTTCAAAATCTGTATACGAGTTTCTAAATGCATGCCGATCATCATCTAATAAATAAAAAAATGTGAGGACCTTAAAAAATGTTCCTCAACATTTCCATGGAAGGTCCTCTAATAGATAGCATTTTCAATAAAAATGTCCTTAATATATATGGAACTTAACTACATAATACATAACATACATACATAACATACATACCATCCATACATACATACATCCATACATACATACATACTATTCAAGTATTTTTTAAGATTTCTGCAAAACATGTAAATACAATCATTACAGTGGAACCCACAAAGTGCTAAAAGATTAGCACCCGGAAATCCATACATCTAATTATAGAACAAACAAATGGAAAGGAGCAAAGCCACGCAAAAGTGCCAAACCCCCCATGAAAGGGCGATGAAGTGTAGTGAAGTAAAGCCGGGTCATATAATACAATTTCCGTGTGACTGAGTGTCCTACCACCCATCTGTCTATGTGTTCTCCATTGAGTGTTTTGTATATGCATCATGTGTTGCAGCACTGTACCCAAATTGGCCTCGTCTACAAGGTCAACTTTTGATTCCGTAATTTGCTATGGTAGCTAGGACTCTCGCTCATGGGGGACACTCAGTGTTCTTACAACGGCCCCAATGAGAGAGCCAACGTGCGCATCGGCTTTTACGCGCGTCTGCCAGACAAGTTTGGAGCCGATTGCAGCACTAAGACTAAGGATAACTTGGCGACGGCTTTACTTTTCGGGTGCGGATACCGAGCATTTTTAGCCCAGCACTCACCTTATTGTGAACACACCCGGTAGCTCCTATAATAATAACGACAGTTTTGCCACGGGTATAAAGTGTCCACATTGATGACAGTTTCACAAATGTCAGGTAAAGTCAAATGTTTTTTTTTTTTGTCTGATAACATTGTTTTGAGGGTAAATGCGTCAAATGGTGTAGAAATTTCCCAACGAGAAAAACTTTCATCTCACGCCTTATCTGCTGACAATCAAGTCCGGCTTACGTGAATCAAATTACCATAAAGTTCTGTCCTTGGAAAATATCTGTCCCGAAATCCTACAGCAGTATTCAATATTACTCATATGCACAACTCACCCTCACATGCATTCATGCATACATACATACTTAATAAATACATAGATACATACATACATACATACTTACATACATACATAATTACATACATACAACCTTGTCATACATGCATCACACATCACGCTGACATGGACTATATGTTGTGCAGTATGACTATGATAACTATTAAATATAAACTTACGAATTTTTGACATCGGGTCCCTGAATACCCAGGTGTACATGCACATACAGTTCGTTTTGTGCATATCCCTCCATTCAAACCGGTAGAGAACATATTGCTATACGACAAAGATATTAATACATTATGCATAATGAAACTAAGGGTAGTGCTTTGAAGCTTTGCACTTACTATGTTGTAATGTAAAATACAAACTTACGAGTTTGACATCGGGTTCCTGTATACCCCGATGTACATGAACAAAGGTTAGGTGCAGTGCAACTCCCTCCATTCAAACACGATGGAGAACATATTGCTAAAACGACAACAATAGTAAATACATTATGCATATAGTGAAGCTACTCGTAGTGATTTGAAGCTTTACGCTTAGTCTATGTTGTACAGTATGGGTTAAAATATGAACTTACGAGTTTGACATCGGGTCCCTGTATATGCAGATGTACATGAGCAAACATTCGGTGCAGTGCAACTCCCTCCATTCAAACACGATGGAGAACATATTGCTAAACGACAAGAATAGTAAATACATTATGCATATAGTGAAACTACTCGTAGTGATTTGAGGCTTTGCACTTAGTCTATGTTGTACAGTATGAGCTAAAATTATGAACTTACGATTTTGGCATCGGGTTCCTGTATATCCAGATGTACATGAACAAACGTTCGGTGCGGAGCAACTCCCTCCATTCAAACACGACGAAGAACATCTTGCTAAACGACAAGGATAGTAAATATATTCTTCATAATAAAACTAATGTAGTAGTACTTTGAAGCTTTCCATTACCTTCCTTGTACAGGGCGAGTCAAAACAGTTTACCCTGATTGTGTCCGCCATTTTTAATTTTTAGGTAACATATATCTAACACACATGGTATCATCTGAAAGCCTAGTTCATTATCTTTAATTTGCTGCCAATATCATTCACATCGGTTAGGTATACACCGAGCTACAGTCGTTTGAATCAAGTACTCTGTTTTGCGCTCTGTCCACGGATTCACATCAAAATGATTTTTTTTTCATGTTTTTAACTTGTTATGGCGATTTTAGAGGAAAGATGCAATGACAGACCTATTGACTTCATATTATCAGATCAATAAGTTCGCATATGCTGTTTTTCCGTACCAATAGCCTAGCAGATTATAGGTTCCCATGTACCCCCTTAAAACTACATTCTAACATGATTTTTAGCACAACTATGCCATCTTCTTCAAGAATTCTCGGATTAAGAGGAGTACTCGTACAAAGTGGTTCACTTTAGTTGAAAGGTATTTCAAACGAATCGTCCCATCATAAGGAATCAGAAAATATATAATTTATTCGGCATATCATTCTGTGATGTCCAGTTACAGAGATATGGGTGAAAATGTGATTGATTGGTCATTGTACAGGGGCCAAAATTTAAAAATGCTTCAATATTGACAAAATTGGTGTCAAATTGTTGGTATGATCATGAGCAATCTGGAAATGTACAGTTTCCATGATTAAGGATCTTCCGTTTTGGTTTATCGTTTACGAAATATACAAGTATTCCCTAATTCCCATACAAAAGAAAGAGGTAACTTTAAACCTAATTTTATCACCTAAATAAACATCCTAGATAGTGCAAACTATACCTTTTTGGATTGCTCATGCTCATAGCAACAACTTAACACCAATTTTGTGAAAATCCATGCATTTTGAAACCTAAGCCTCATGTACAATGACCAATCAAACGTTGAATGACCTTTATCATATCTTCACCCATATCTCTGTATCTGAACATCACAAATATGCCAAAGTAAATATATATTTTCTAATTCCTTATGATGAGACGAAGCATTTCAGATACATTGCAACTAAATCGAACCATTTTATAGGACTGACCTCTTTAGATCCAAGATGACCGCCAAACGGTCACCTTGGAACGATATTTGATTTTGGTAACATCAGAATTCTCTGAGGAGATGTCGTAGAGATGCTAAAAATCATGTTAGAATTTTGTTTATAGGGGCTTCATTGGAACGTATGTCATTCGTTAGACTACTATTGTCAATAGCTATCTCTATTTTTGACAATACGTATTTAAAGTGAGAAGATGTTTTTGAGAATACGAATTTCTCATAAATTGCACTTGAGAGGTTGTAGATCACATATCGAGAAAGTTTCGAAGGTGTATTGGACAAACAAGACAAAGAAAACCGCAAAACTGTGTTTTGAACTTACCCCGCTATCGTAATCAGCCCCAGAGAAAACCCGTTGCTTTGATTTTTTTGTCGTGCATGACAGCAAAAGATTAAAGGCAAAATGTTCAAATTTTTGTCAAGCTCAGTTTGACTTACATTCATAAAAATATATGTTACATACATCAAGAATTCCCGAAAAAATAATACAAATAATTACATTTGATGTAAATTAACAAAATAGAGGGCATTTTAAATTTTGCTTTTTGACATACGAAGCAAGGAAAACGGGCGGAGTTTTTTCGCCACGGCTTAATTGATCAAAGCGCCCCCAATTTTCTCTCCTCGTGACGTCAAAGTGATGACCAAAAATCGTGTTGACTCGAATTATTATTGATGACACTGTAATATTGATGGATATTAATGAAAGTAATAATAATAAAATTTGAAAATAAGTTAGAATGAAATATTGGTTTCATTTCGTTGTGTTTTAATATTATGATATAAAAAACATCGATCGCGTTACATGGGGGGGGGGGTTCGGACACGAACTGCTCGCTTTGGGCTTTGGGGATTTCCAAACGGTAATTTGTGGAACTGCTACGTGCATTTGCTATGGTTATGGTAGCTGGTGTCTCAGTGGCATTACAAAATCTCCTCTAAACCATCGTTCATACATCTTAGTAATTATCACGATAAATAAAGGATAAATTATTGACTTCAAAATCGTCGGGGTTGGGTGGGATTAACCCCGCTGCAAAATAGGTTGTGGGTGGTATTTCCAATAAACGGTCATTTAGAATTTAAAATTCGTGACCAGGCCATAGAACGTGAGGTCTGAGTGTTGTTGTAACCGTCCGATCCGATATGCGTAAAAGCGCCTTCCTACCGTGTACCGTTAAAGTCTTTGAAAGGACTAGCAATCGAGTCGCGCCGGATGTTGATCCCGATTTGAATTCAGGCTGTTGCTGTTATAGGATGGCATGTCCTACCCCCCCCCCTGGAAGTTCACTCGAATAGGAAAGTGGCCAACACGGCGAGATGATGGTCCACAACGACGTAATTATGGATGGTCATCACTTGACGTCACCATTTGCCTGCGTTGTGGATTTGTCGGAATCGTTTCGAGTAAGATATGGGCGGAAAATAAAAGGGCAAAATATACACAAATGTGGACAATTTTCAACTTATTTTGATTTATATGTAATCTACGTACTTAAAGGTCCATCGGCCCGATCGCTAATAGTCTCGTCCCCAGAAGCCCAGATTTTACCGGAAGTGCGTGGTCAACATTTTGGGTATCAGGAAGACAGCTACTATTTTTCTCATTTTACCCTGTGAAATCTTAGGGCAACGGATAGTTGGTTTGGAAGTAATGAAGCGAAAAAAAATGTGCCCCACTTGGTCGACCAATATTAATTTTTACACAGTACTCTATGGGGCTTACGAAATCACGTTTTTTTGCCTCACGTGAAAACGCATTGAAATATCGGCGTGAAACTTGACAGGTGGGGGTTTTGGGTGAAGTCCAATCTATCAAGATGAAAACTTCATATCCTTAAATCGGGCCATCCCCCTTTAAGCTTTCCATCCAACCAAATGTTTCCAAATATTCAGAATCATGAATTATCCTTTAAATCATCTCCACATAAAACGGCGTATTCGGCTAAATTTTCTTTTAGGTGTGACTCAAACATTGGTAATCATTACAAATATATAAAAAATATAAACGGTTTGAAAAACAAAAAGATGGGGCGTTTCTTTCTGGAATGCCTCCATCCATGTCCTTGACAGTATCTCGGGTCATAATTAGAGCGTCCCTCGATGGAGAGTTTTTAACTGTATCTGTTCTAGGGTGTTTTTTTCGCTTTGTGCTGCACGCATGTTGTTTTTCATTACTGTTACCCTAATAGTGTTGGTTATTACGGATTAATGTTAACGTGCAAGTCGGACACTTTGTCATGGTAGACGTTTAGATTATTTAACCGGAATCCAATCATGGTGGTTACATATTTTACATGTAATACTTTCCATACGTATTATAATTGATTCTAAACAAAATCACATCTTACGTGTGTGACATCGCGTCCCAGTGTAGCAGTAGAACATGGAAGGTCGTAGGACTACACCAGCTACCTCCATTCATTGCAAGATGGCGAACACGTGCTGTAGGTAGTGAAAACAAGATTCAGATCAGACACCACCATCAAGTACACTGATAAATAACTGATATAGCTCGCACAATGGGAAGTGATAAGAACAGGGAGCCAGACCTACTCCACTCTAACTCCACAAATACACAAGGACATTGCTATGCATCCGCATCCTTCAACAGGCAGTTTATTCCTTTGAGGCTGCCAAATTCATTGGGTAGTGGCACAATACAAAATTCTTTCCAGAGAGACTGGCACATTTGAAAAATAGTGCGCCTTCTAGATTTTTCAGAATTTATATTTTGCATGGTTGTAAAGCTTTCATATACATTAGCCCTCACCTGAAATGATTAAGTCCAAATTTTATAATTAATGTCCCCGGGTTAATGTCGCCGGCGACATATATTCAGCAGACGACGCGGAAATGGCGTGTAACACAAGAAACACAAGCTAGAGTTGATTCTCACGGCATTAACCTTGTTTGACCGGTCTGTGACTTTTGTGGTTTTAATATCAATGAGTACGAGTCTACGATATTCATGTAATAGACACTTTTCTTAATTAAAGTTACGACAAACTTAAAAGTTGGCCTACAAATTCTCTGGATGTCTTTAGCCTCTTATTTAATGTCCCTATCTGTTTTGGGGTATGTTATATTTATGTGTAAATATATTTCTATTCTTCCGATGGCCTAGATTATCATATATTTGCGTGGCTCGGACTACGGCAGGGTTTCCCAACCTTTTTGTCCCGAGACCCCATTTCTTGACACTTAGCTTGTGGCGAACCCCATATATTGCTCAAAATAATATATTTTCAAAAAAGAAATTTGACCAGTCAAGAAAACAATATCGAAGGTGTTGTGGAGAGGTGCGTAAGTGGCAAGCCAGGGGAAGGGGATTGCAAAAAGGTCGCCTATATCTACCGGAAGCTCTGAATCTACTGATGACAGCGAAGCAAGGGCAATCCTTATAAAAATCGGTTGTGGCATTCTAATCTAAGGGCATGGTGCTCTCCATTCTTAAAACAAGTCCGCACGAAGTGTGCAAAAATACCACTAATTTCATTACAATCGTGTTCATTTTTGGTGTTTGAACAGTGCTGTAAGTGACAATTTGTAGTGATTTGCACGCGAAGCACGCGGAAATTTTACTCAAATACAAATTCAATTGATTAATCAAACATAGCAAAATCAGTTTGGCTTGCTTGACATGACTAATTTCATTGTAGTCGAGTTCAATTTTGGTCTTTGAACAGTCTTGTAAGTGACAATTTATACTGATTTGCGCGCAAAGCGGGCGGAAATTTTACTAACCAAATACAAATTAAATTGAATAATCAAACACTGCAAAAATCAGTTTAGATTTGTTTGACATAGTTAAATTATATTATTTGTCAATTCTGTGCCTACCTTTTGGACAAGTACTTCATTTTCATTTAAATTAACTTCGCGACCCCTTCTTAAGGGTCTGCGACCCCTTTTGGGGTCGCGACCCCCAGGTTGGGAAACCTTGGACTACGGCCTTGTTCTTCCACTGTAAAAAAATAATGGGATATCCTTGTTTTAAATTCATGAGAGAGAGAGAGAGTGAGAGAGAGAGAGAGAGAGAGAGAGGGGGGGAGAGAGAGAGAGAGAGACTGTCCGTTCCCAATGGAATCCGGATTATGGCTCAAGGCAGACCATATCTCCTTTTACACTGGTTCCAAAAGAACACTTTTATTGTCTAAACATGGAAGAAAGAGATAAGACGGAAGCACATCGACTTCCACCATCCGATTTTAATCTGTTTATCCATTCACCCGCACAAAAGGAAGGGATTCAACAGCGACCCTTTGATCGTAATCCCTCTGCCGCAATCGATGATTGGCGAGAAATCTCTACTGGAGAATATTTTGAAAACTCTATATATGAACACGTAAAATTATATTCAATATTACAACATGTATCGGCTGTCTTCGGTGTGTATTTGTTTGTACATCGTTACGCGTTCAGCTTTAGTGCCCAAGACTGCCCAGTGTGAGAAATAAAGGATGAAAGTTTCACTAAATTTGAACGTGTGACCCGGAGGCCGTCTTGGATTTTCGTTGGGCAGCCATGCTCGTTCCAGGGGTTCTGAAAGTGACCTCTAACGGGACCAATTTTCAGTTATAATATACCCGGCCCCTAATGGCACCACCTTTGGTGAAATTATTCTAGTTTTCAGTGAGAATATACACCTAACGGTAAAGCAGTAATATGACATCCTTACTGTGCTATTTTAAATTTATTTTCCACTAGTATTATCCCAGTTATATACTCTTTTGATATTCCACTTATAATGTATTATAAACATCTTTACTTGTATGTAAAATATTTTTGATTAATATTATAACAATTAATTCTTCACTGTACTGCATTATTTACATAATTATTTATCATATTGTTTTTGCTGTATTCTATGATGAACAAATAAAAATTGATTGAAGATTGAAGATAATTTGCAGTGAGATTATACCCCTTGCGGGACCTGTTCTCAATACATGAAAAAAAGATACACATTTAAAATAGCCAATATACAAGCAACATGACACTTGTGCTACTGCAAGAAAAATACATGCTGATATGTTTAGGTAAATTTTTCCTATTTGTATCATTGAACCAGTCACAATCACAACTGAATTTGTACCCCTAGCGGGACTAGAACTTGATTATTGTGAATTTGATACCCCTAGCGGTAGTCCCGCATTTGCGGTTCCCGACCAAAATCCCAGACTCCTCCCCGGGCGTGTTTTCTAGTATCCATGTAAGCCACCAGTTTGAGTATTTACTTCGCAGCATTCATCGCGTGCTGATTCACTGATTCTCGATAACCCGGAATCTTTACGCAATGAAGAAACAACCACGAACTGCGAATTTTCTCGAGCGAGAAAATCGGATTAGGATTATCCTCGGAAGGGCCACTTGAGAGAATATGAATAACAATTGCAATTATGGGGCGGCAGATAGATCGTTCAAAAATCCAAATGAGTCGATGTGCTTCCTTCTTATCTCTTTCTTCCATGGTCTAAATAGAACTTTTTCCAATACTCACGGGAGCAAGTGCTACCGCTTTGTACCCAACCACTACAGCAGACATAGGAAGATCGGTATCTTGTGCTATATGCTGTTCTGTATCCCGTTCTGTAGGCTGTACTGTTTTTGCAACGAATCAGAAAAGACGAGTTTATTAGGATAGTTAACCAAGTTTAGTTTATCATGCCAAATATGATACCCTATGCAGCGAGAGATTTGGAGGCATCCATATAATTATTGTGTCATATGGTAGTGATTGATTGTCATATTGATAAGACCCCGGTAGATTTATTAACTTGTATTTGGATACAAAAATGCCTTGAAAGTGAAAACAAAGGGAACTTTTGATTTGCTTGATCTCGATATAACGTGATTCTTCAGTGCTATAAATGGTGCCCTAAGAAATGGGGCCAAGACAAAGATTGTACAGGGGTCAAATTTTTAAATTGATCCAATCGTATTGAAAAGTATACAACGTTATGTGTCTAACCAAAAGGATTCAGAAAAGTTATAGTTTGTAATATGTACAGTCTAAAGTTTCAGAGTTATAGGCCCAAAACAGCAATACAAAAAAGGGTAAATTTCACTTGTACAGGGGTCAAATTTTAAAGTTGCTCCGATTTGGATAGAAATGTGGCAAATTATTGGTTGAGCTCATAGGATTAAAATAAGGAATACTTTGAGTGTCTCAAATGCTTGCTCAAGAAAGTAGGGGAAACAAGGTCAAGCCCCATTGAATGCAATGGACGTTGACCTTCTGTGCCCCCTACATCGGCAACTAAGCATGTCATTCCTTATTTCAATCCTATGAACTCCACCAATATTTTGCAACATTTTTTTAAATCCAATTCGGACCAACTTTAATATTACAAACATATTACAAACTTTACCTTTTCTGAATCCTTATAATTAAGCACATAACATGGTATACCTTAAAACATGATTGGATCAATTTAAAAATTTGACCCCTGTACAATATTTGTCTTGGTCCCCTCTCCTTAACACTTAAGTGCCTAAGGTGTTTTCACTCACGTTGGTGCCTAAGGGGGGGGGGGGCTAAGGAAACCCCTTTTCCGAGAGAATTTTCAAATGAAACTCATACCACCTTTGAGGAGGCACAAGACAAGACCAAATGTGCAATATAAATGAGTTCCGGTTTATCGTCTGGAAATTAGGGCCAAATCATTGTTTTCGAAATGCGTCAAAATCGCTCATAAAGTAACATGATGTTTCCGCGACCCTGCTTCCACAGCATACACATTGCAAATCATTTTGATGTTTATATCTGCTCTAAAAGGACCAATTTACTAAATTATATTTAACACTAAGGAAACCCCTTTTCCGAGAGAATTTTCAAATGAAACTCATACCACCTTTGAGGAGGCACAAGACAAGACCAAATGTGCAATATAAATGAGTTCCGGTTTATCGTCTGGAAATTAGGGCCAAATCATTGTTTTCGAAATGCGTCAAAATCGCTCAAAAAGTAACATGATGTTTCCGCGACCCTGCTTCCACAGCATACACATTGCAAATCATTTTGATGTTTATATCTGCTCTAAAAGGACCAATTTACATAATTATATTTAACACTAACATTTCCATTTTGTACATTCTTGTATTTTTTGTGGGAGTGGTCGTATTTTCCATAGGTTTGTACAGCAATGGCGTGCAGTCGCTCGATGATGGAATCGCTTCTTTTCAGCACATGAAGGGTTCATTATTTTTTTCTGATTATGTAATTAATTTAGTTTCATGCATATAAACACACATAAGCATAAAAATATTTATGGCAACAAGGTTTTGTTAATTTTTATTTTTAAAATCACAGTCCCGTTGGTGCCTAAGGGGGGTTCCTAGGGACCCAAGCTACACAGCAAGATTCCTACTCACGGTGTAACCCAGAGCTTAGGCTACTTCATGGGTACTCTTAGCTCTACTCCAAGGGTACCCCCTTGATGCACTATCGATGCAGCACCTACAACTAAGTACTTGCAAAGTACACAAGCCACTGGATGGATAGCAGCTATGTTTACTTAGCAGTACCCATCTTATAGTGTACTCTGCAGTTGCCTGCTAGGTGACTGACAGGTACCCATGTAAGCCACCAGTAGTGGAGTACCTCTGCAGCTACTCCACGGGAGTACCTTCACAGGTACTCCCCTACCGGCTGCCTAGTAGGCAGCACTTTGGACCATAGAGGGCGCCAAACATTCCATTGTTGTTTACAACTTTCTGATCATTTTCAAGCTAAGTGTCATCTATTTTTGAGTTGAGCATCACCAAAAACCCCTATATATGACATTTTGTGCAAAAAACATATAACTTATGTGACAAAAATGATAAATAATGGATAAAATTACTGAAATAATCACACAAAGCTCAAAGCTCATTTGCATGGGAGTACCCATGCAGGTACTCCCGCATGGTGTGACTAGTGGTTAAGCTATTGCGTGTGTACCTAGGTGGATGGTTACCCCCACTTTTACGGCCGGCGATGTGGTACCCATGCGGGTGGGTACTGCGTGGCTACTTAACAGGTACTTCAAAGGTACTCCCATGAAGAAATTAGTTGTGTAATTATCTCATTAACGAGAAATTTTAGTATTTTTTTTTATTGAAAGAAGCGCGTCGATAAGTTACACAATTACAAAAAATTAGAGTTAGAAAATATTTTTCACGAGTGAGAAATCGCCAAAAAGCAAATCTTGGGTACTATGGACCCCCCAGGCACTTTGTTAAAGCACCATTTGCAGCACTTAAGAATCGCGTTTCAGGGGTTCTTGTCAGGCTGTCAACATATTTAATCACCCAAACCTTTTGTACTTGAGATGTGTTACAAATGTCTGCTAGCTCCTGGGTTATTAGGTCGTAAACTAAACTCTATCAAAAGTCTGTACTCCGTTTCCGCCATGTGCTTATATTTCCTCCTGACCAATATTGTAACTTTGAATAACAATGCATCAATGCACCTACTTCAGAAAGAGAAATAGAACATTAAAAACACTGAAGCATTTTACCATGTCACTCCAAAATTTCGCGCTCTTTGAAGACCCAGAGTAAGGAGCATGGTGATGCAACCCCCAAATGTACCTACCGATGTTGAGTGCATCGTTCCCAATTCCACCAACCACACGAAATATCATACCGTTGCCTAAAGGACTCTGCGTACGATGTCTCATACGCTTGGCTGTAGGATATTCGGACAGTGCACTTTCTGTGAATAAAGAAGAGCGATTTTGTTATTCAGCTAAGAATAAACTATAGAACAGTCTACTTTTGCATATTCCAACACCTCCCCTGAAAAAAAAAAATCGAGTACATTTCAAATACTTTACTCGAATAATACTTGTAGAACTAAAATTCTTTTAGGTTCAGATTTGGAACACGTAGTAAATTCCGACTATAAAGATATAAAGTCTTCAAAATGTACTATATTTCAGTCACTCTACATGGCCCCTTAGAAAAGTCTAGATAAAAAGTAAACTTTAAATAAAAATTACTAGAAGCGTACTTGAAATGTACTACAATGTACTAGCAATTTACTCCTCGGGAATGTTTACAGAAAATACATGTAGTGCATTTCGAAAACTATGTATTCGAAATGTACTTGTTTCCATGGAGTGCCAAGAGAAAAAAAGTACATTTCGAACACACTCTACTTGATAGTAACACTGTATTCAAAGTGTTCTTAACACTTAAGAGTATTTAAGTGTATAAGGGGGAGTCTATGTGGACCCAACATTTTGTTTTTCGTGCGCCATTTTTTCACGGTAAATTACTTTTTCCCAAAATTTGATGTAATTGCCTAAAAATCATTTGCGTATATTTGGGTAGGCCATGGCGTTTTTATGCTAATTAGCATAATTAAGCATTTTGGTGGCGCTATTCAAAATTTGGTTTGCCCTTAAATCGTACTGGAGTAACTTTTTTTAATTTTATTTCAGCAATGTAAATGTATTTATGTTCTCCTATTATGGGAAATTTCCGGGAACGGTTTTTGTTTTCCTTTTTTTTTTTTTTTTTTTTTTTTTTTTTTTTTTTTTTTTTTTTTTTTTTTTTTTTTTTTTTTTTTTTTTTTTTTTTTTTTTTTTTTTTTTTTTTTTTTTTTTTTTTTTTTTTTTTTTTTTTTTTTTTTTTTTTTTTTTTTTTTTTTTTTTTTTTTTTTTTTTTTTTTTTTTTTTTTTTTTTTTTTTTTTTTTTTTTTTTTTTTTTTTTTTTTTTTTTTTTTCATCAATGACCAGAGATTTGGTTAAAAAATTCTACCGGTAAAGTGGGTTTTCAGAGGGAGATCCCCCCTTATACACAAACGGGAGGGCACAAGACCGTACATGTACACTTAAGTGTTAATGTACTCATCCAATCAGTGTACTCGCAATATATTCGAGGATTACTATTTTCACATTCCAAATTTGTACCTTAAGAGTGTGCAGAGAAAAAGTGCGTTTCAATCACGGTGTACATGAAATGTACTTGATATAAGCATTAGAATCTGAATGCACTGGAAAAGTACTTTTGGTTCAAAATTTGAACCTCAAGAATATCTAAATTGCAGCGCTTTTCCGTACTGTTAGACTTAAACTTGATTAGCACACCTCATACCGGGGGGGTACCCAAAATTGGGTACAGGTGTGCGTCCACCGGGTAAAAAAATCGACCCATGTTTATAGTGACCAAATTGTACAAATATATGACCCATTCATATAGTTGGTTCGGAAATTTCGACCCATTTCTATAGTTGGCTTTAAAATTTTGCACCATTTTCATAGTAATCCTTGAAAAATCGGCCCATTTTCATAGTAATTTTTCCCAAAATCGGAAAAATCGACCATCTTGATTGTGATTTTACCGAAATTAGAAAAAAAATTTATAGTAAAATTTGACAAAAAATTGAAAAAAAGACCCATTTCATAGTAGCAATAACCTAAAAAACCCATCTTTATAGTAGCATGGTGAAAAAAATGACCCATCATTATAGTAAGGGGTGAAAATGCGACCCATATCGGCGGCACATATGTACCTACCCTTTTCCACTGAGTACCCCCCCCCCCCCCCCCCCCCCCCCCCCGGGACCTCATCACTACATGATGAGGCTTGACAATCACATCATGATCATCATACACCCATACACGATGACACTCAGACACCGTTGAATGTGGGAAGTGTAAATGGAAGTCCTGTGGTTTGCATTGTAAAATTATAAATACAAGCCCTTCATGCAACATACGAACATTAAAATTAGTATTTCCTAATACCTAATAATTAATATTACCACACCATCATGCATAAACATAACCCGACTCTATCCAATTAGAAATAACATAAATACATCATCTGCATTGCATCATCTTACATCATAGGAAACTACCTAATTTTGCAATCTGTTTTGATCTCAGTGCATAAACAAGTTGACTTATTTTCTAAGTTCAGCATTTTGGGCAATTTTGTTCACTTTTTTATTAAATTTTTATTAAACTTCTTTATATAGGGTAACTTCAATCAGTGATCCAGCACTGCTTTCCATAAGGGCCATCTTTCTTACATACAGAATCATAATATTAAATACATAAATAATTTAAAGTACATATATTAAATATAGAAGAAGATATATAGATATAATAAAACCAAGTTACATAACAGCTCAGAACTAAAAATCATTAAATTAATGCTGAAAAAAATTACAACAAAAGCATACACAATATAATATATAGCGAATTAATTACAAGATTAAAAATGAAGCACCTATCATAATGACACAAACCCAAAAGTATTCATGCCCCTAAAGGCATACTTAAAGCCTACCAGAACATTGACAAAAATATTATTACATACCAATCCTAAATATTTTTTTTTAAATTCGTCTTAAAACTAGAGATGCTTACTGAATTTCTGACATATAAGGTTGTTCCACAATCTGGCCCCGGAGTTCAAAAATGTACGGTTACCCCATTCCGTTTTAATACGTGGATAGCCAAGATAATTAGCACTTTGTAAACGTGTATTATAGCAATGAGTATTTCGATTTTGGATTTTACATCTAAGCAGATTTCCGTTGTCTATGTTGTGACACACTTAAAATAAATTTGACATAGTTAGCACGTATACACACAGCTGTTTGAAAATCTCATTTATTATTACAAAACCAGAATAAAATAAAAATTATCGCCGGCGACACACTTATGACAACTGATTTGTAATATTTAGTCCACTAACTACATTCTGTTTAAATTTTATGAAAATTCATTGCGGGCAAATATGATTTTTATTAAAAATCTAGTTTTCCACGTCTTTCAATGGAGAATGGGCATATAGAGGGCGCTATAACATAAAAATCATGACCTTTCTAGGCCCATATGGCCAGATTCCCTTAATGGATTTGTCTGATTTTGCGGAGATGATAGCTCTTGCATGTCCCTACTTATATCAGTTGTCAAATTCTGTCGCTTTGCCTTAACATTTGTATGGGTAAACCTCTGTGTACATCAGCCATTTGCTCTTATAAATTCACACGACATTTTTCCCTAACTTTATATCCATAGTGAGTCTGGCGCGCTGGTTTTTGGCATGTAGTTCAATTCGTTTCAAGTTTTCGTGGGGGCGGCACTGGGGCCCATACGGAACAACAAGAATCAATATTCGACAGAACGAATGCCATTGTACAGCATATTCCTTGTATTCTGATCAATACTGACCGAGACGTTTTATGATCCCGATCGTTTGAGATAATTTAGCAGCAATTGTACTGTATGCCACAGTCCCTTTTAACTTGTGGATCAAACCACATGCTTACATATTTAAAGACATAAAATACTTCAGTTTTTCGTGTTTAAGACGAATTCAAGGTGGTAATTTCTCACTTTTGGTAAGATCCAAACAACATCACCTTGGTTTTAGAGGCGTTACTAGTAAGTTTTTAACATGCATTCATTCAGCAATTCTAACAAGCTCCCTGTTAGATCTGGATTTTTAATGGATTGGTGTATCACATCATAAAGAGCAACACTGCTTTCAGTAATGCCATCAGGCAGGTCCAATTCATAAAATCATAAAAAGTTAAAGTGGCAAAATATGGACCCTGCGGCCACAACATTCACCGCAATAGGGCTTATTGTAAACCACTGGTGCATGATCTCAGTATACACCTAGGGGGTGACCTACGCTTATCCCGTTCAATACTTTAATTATGCAAAGCGTGCAAACTGCGTTATTGTAAGAGACCTGTATGCGCGTAATTGCATTGGCTCCGAGTAAAACAAATTTGTTACGTAAATACGACATTTTGGAATCACGAATCCATCACTGTCACCAGATCCACAATGCGGAATCCCAGCATCCACGATTTTTCGGTCTTTTCTAAGATAAATTGAAAAACAAGTGCGACTCAAAGCCAAAAAATACCAAGCGAGCGAATGAAAAAGCTGGGAGAATGTTCGTGCTTTTTTGATGGAGCTTGATGATGGTGAAGGAAGGGTTGATTTTGACCACTTCGACGCTGAAAAATCCTCGACAGTAAACTTGAAGGTTTTTGGTTTGGCGCACGGGATCTAAATGACACAAATCATAAAGCGAGCACTTTATACAATATCAGACAAAGCCTCAACAGGGTACCCTGAAGTCCCATGCACAACAAGAAATTCGATATAATCAAAGACGAGGAATTTCGATCTTCCAATCACATCGTTTAAAGGAGCCGTGCGCGAGTTGAAGGATGAAGGAAAGGGCAATGTAACACACTATCCTGAGATCAAGAACCATGATTTGCAAGTCCTCCACTCTAAGCTTAAATGCAATTGGCAACTACAGGGAAAAAATTGCATATTGATGTGAGGTTCTACTTACTGCGGGAGAGGGTCAGAAGGTATGCACATGATGACCAAATCGACGTTTGTTCACTGAAGTTAGGGCATGTTAGGTAATAGATTCACAAACAAATTAAATTGCTGAAATTTACAACCTTACAATCAGTGGCGTATCGTGCCTGCCGCTTTGAGGGGCAAATTTTTCCCAGTTCCTCGGGAAAGTTTCCCTCTCAGGGGTCAAGGCCAATTTTTTTCCCGGTCAAAGGGCTAAAAAAACTGCTTATTTTAGCATTATTTTTGCAATTTTTCCCCGGCCAAACCGTCGCGGGGGGGGTGGGACACCTGCCCCCCTGCACCCGCCTGTTACGCCCGTGCTTCCAATTGTCTTAAACCATTTGGCCGGAATCTGTGTCATTTTATCGCATTGAGCTCATGAGATGACCAGGCGTGTATGGGCTACTGCGGTATAGTGTACTATGCCATGACTCCATGACCGTGGCACATGCATGATATCCACCCATTGTATCATGGTTTAAGATCAAGATTATTTGATAAGATCAGATGATTTGTTTCTCTAATGACATGCATACAACAGTTTGGGGACACACAATAATAAGTTGTTAGCATTGGTGTACAATTTGTGTGATTCCCGTTGCATCAATAAGCCTAGTGGTGTTGTGTCTCTTTGGGATACTGCGCCGGCATGAACCATACTGCGTTTGGTACCATAATTTTAGAGCTAATTGGTCCAAACTAGATAAAACTAGTTAAAAAATAGTTCAAACAGCCAAATTAAAACTAGACAAACTCGTTGTTACGAATTTGAACTTATGTAAATTTACCCCAAAAAAACTTTGGTTCAGCAAATAGTAAAGCGGACCTGACCAATTTTTTATTCCAGTTAACAAGTTTTTCCGGTGTTCAAAAACTCATTGAGTATGCCCAAAGATTAAAATATACCTGGACATATCTTACCAATATAAATTGGTTCAGGATGACTTACAAACCATCAATTATAAAACTAGACATCGTTTTTAACGAGATTTTATTAGTAAAAACTACGGTTTATATTTCAGTGTTGGGACTAAAATCCCGAGACTGGCGAAAGATTATGTGAGTCGCTATGATTAGCTATAAGCTCAAATCCCACCAGGGAATTCAAGAGAGAGAGAGTCCACAAGCCGTTATGGCCGGAAAATCCAGTTGACAGGAATGTCCGTAGCTTCGCTTCTGAAATATCTGCACACCTACAACACCCAGATTGTAACGATGATGTATGGTACTACAACTGTCCTGTAGGACACACTAACCTAACCAATTCATGAAGGATCTTAGTGTGAAGCACAACCTATCACAAGTATATACAAAATAATCATAGTATTCGCGTCACAGGAGCTACCGTCCTCACACGCAAGAAATTTGCGCCTTCCCAAATAATGAAGTCGTAGGTCATCGATTTGTAAGTAGCTTGGCCATGTATCAACGTGTCAGTGATGAAGAAAAGATTTAAATGGGTCAAATCCTGAGTGCAAGTGTCACAGCTAGCGTCCCTTGCAGTACCAAATCATCTAGCCTAGCCCTAGGTCCCGGCCTAGGCCCAAGTCTCTACATCTAAATCTATGCTGTTAATCGTCAGATGATGTACCTGACTAGGCTTAGCCTAGTCTAACTCTGAGGTAAGCAAGCAACGGCAACAAGCGCCATCAACAGTAACAAAACCAGCACTCTCTCCTCCGTGCACTCTGTCGTCACAGGATTTGCTATACATAGGCATAGCTTTTGGTGTGTTTAATGCCAAGTCTAAACCTGAAGCTGAGGATAGGCCTATGCAAAATAACCCTGCACCAGAACTGCGCCAGTGGTCGTGGTTTGGTCCAGATGCCTAGCCCTAGGACTAGTAATTCATCTCCTCCCAAAACTCACATGAACTCTATAGATTTTAACATAAGTCCCTGTTTAAGGGATTTGCAGGAAGATCCACTTTTTGAAGAGGCTGGATTAGGCAGTTCGTGGGCCAAGACAAGTAGGCCTAGTTGCAGCATCACAACAGGTGTATTTCGCAGTGTGTCACCGCAGCTGGCGCAGTGGGTCGTGGATTGCCATTGTTTAGTGGATGCACGTGGGTTAAAGGTCCCAGAATGCCAAAAAGATTGATGGAGGGACGAGAAAGCATTCATTATTTGGTTTGGGATGACATCATTAGTGGAAACTATGATTTTTTCAGACTTAGTAATAGAAAATTCCAGGTGACTGGTGTGAATCTAATTCATGGCACTAACGAGGGTCACTGTGGTAGTGGGGTAATGGTCTTGTTTGTTGTGGGCATTATGCTTTTGGAAAAATGGAATTCCCTTTTAGGTCGTATTTTGGAGTAGGTTTATCATCTCATGTCCTAGGACCTTTAATGATGGTCGTGATTAACGTGCACTCCACAGGATCAGTCAGCAGTGAGACATGGGCAGAAAAAACTGTATATTGCGTTGCGTTTCTATATAGTTTCTACAATTTTGAGGTTATGGCATCAGCTGTTGCACGAATTTCTAGTGAGGAAATTCGGTGATGTTTTTTTTTTTTTTCATCAGCTTCGAAAATTCTAGGTTGAGGAAATTCGGAGAGGTTTTTTAAAACATCCCTTTGAAGATTTCTAGGTGATGAAATTTCGCGAGTTTTTTTCCATCACTTCCGAAAATTTTTAGGTGAGGAAATTGGTGAGGTTTTAAAACATCACCTTCGAAAATTTCTACGTGATGAAATTCCGTGAGGTTTTTTCATCACCATTTGAAAATTTCTAGGTGAAAATTCGTGAGTTTTTTCATCACCTTCGAAAATTCCTAGGTGATGAAATTCAGGTAATTTTTAATACCTCACCTTGAAAATTTCTAGGTGATGAAATTCGTGAGGTTTTTTTCCTCACTTGTCGAAAAGTTTTAGGTGAGGAATTTTGGGTGAGTTTTTTTTTTTTTTTTTTTTTTTTAATTTTTTAGGTTTTTTCTTTTTTTAAAAATATCACCTTCGAATTTTTCTAGGTGATGAAATTCGGTGAGGTTTTTTTCATCACTTCCGCACATTTTTAGGTGAGGAAATTTGGGAGGTTTTTTAAAACATCACCTTCTAAAATTTTTATGTTATTACATTCGGTGCGGTTTTTCATTCCCTTTGAAAATTTCTAGGTGAGGAATTCGGTGAGGTTTTTTTTCACATCACCTTTGAAAATTTCTAGGTGAGGATTTGGTGAAAGGTTTATTAAAACATCACATTCGACAATTTCTAGTTTGAGGCAATTGCGGTGACGTTTTTTTTTCTCACCTTTGAAAATTTCTATGTGAGAAATTCGGTGAAGGTTTGTTAAAACAGGATCACCTTCGAAAATTTTAGGTGAGGGAAATCGGTGATGTTTTTAAAAACAATCACCTTCGAAAATTTCTAGGTGATTGTGTTTAAAACATCACCGTGAATTTCATCACCTTTGACTTTTTAGGTGAGGAAATTCGGTGAGGTTTTTTTCACACCTTTGAAAATTTCTAGGTGAGGAAATTCGGTAAGTTTTTTAAAACATCCCTTTGAAAATTTCTAGGTGATGAAATTCGTTGAGGTTTTTTCATCACCTTTGAAAATTTCTTCTAGTGAGGAAATTCAGTGAGTTTTAAAACATCACCTTTAAAATTTCTAGGTTATTAAATTCAGGTGATGTTTTGTTCAATCCCCGTGAAAATTTCTAGGTGAAGAAATTCGTGATGGTTTTTTTCATCAATCACCTTCGAAAATTTCTAGTTGAGGAAATGCGGTGAGGTTTTTTCATCACCTTCGAAAATTTCTAGGTGAGGAAATTCGGTGAGGTTTTTAATCACCTTTGAAAATTTTTAGGTGAGGAAATTCATTTGAGGGTTTTTAAAACATCACTTCGAAAATTTCTAGGTGATGAACTTCAGGTGATGTTTTTAAAACATCACCTTCGAAAAAAATGTGATTTAATTAAATTTTAAAAATTTCTAAGTGTTTTTAGAAAGCCTTGGACATTTATGTGGCAGCTGACACATTCTAATGACAGCGGAAGAATGTGAAAGCCGCTTTGATACTTTGTGAAAGACGCTATATGCTGACAGCTATTAAAACAAATTGTTTTTGGTTATAAAAAATTCGTTTTTTTCTAATATGATATTATGTTAAGGATTGTATAGTCCTTATGTTTGCTTATGAGGTGATGAATTTTGGGTATCTGCAAAATAAAGAAGATTGCGGTTTTTCCTCACCCTAAATCGTACCGTACCTATATATATGGGCATTTTGACAGTATTGTATTTTTGATTATGTATTTACACCAATAGGTTAAAGTTGAACTGATAAAGACATTTGTTAAAACAACCTGGGATTAATTTGGAATATGACAATAACTATATAAGTTGGATAATACTTTTAGCATAACCGTTGGATTGTGTGCACAACACTGTGACTGCACATGGTCTGACAATGGACACACATAGAAAACAAGCCAAGAAACAGTAAGTTCTTTCTTTCAGTTTAATACTTTGTTTCAACGGGGGTGGGGGGGGGGGGGGCTATTCTACATTAATGTCTACTAAATGATAAATTTCGTTACCCACTGTTTTGTTCTCATGCAATACGAAAAATATAACATTTTTTCGTATTGCACGAACAACTTAGTCCCATTAACGGTGACGTCAGGCAGTGGTTTATCGTTTCACATTGGATGTACCATACAAAATTAAAGACATCTAGTCTGAGCATCAGGACTAGAACAAACCGGGGATAACTAATAAAATTCCACAGACCCAATAACATGGATGTGTATGTGTTGCGTTATTCTTTTGATTACTTACCTCGTACTAGCTACACTGTCCATGCTAGAAATGCAGAAATGCCAGTAATAATAAGGAGCAACAGATCTCCAATGACAACTATCAATACGCATCAACTGGCTGCAATAAACTTAATATTTTCTGAAACAATCAATAAACGGTTACGGTATTAGTATAATGATTGTAATTTTTTACACATTTTAAAGCCACTAATTGGTAAATCAGGTGGATATAGAAACAATTTCCCCCTGAGAAATGTGCATTTTCGGTAAAACTTAGGCTCCTTAACACTTAACTGCCTACGGGTGTTTGACTTCCGTTAGTGCATAACGGGGGTTCCTAGGGGACCCCCCTAATATACCAACTTTCTTAATGATTTTTTTTATAAATGAAACCACCACATGGCTGAAGGCGTCAAAGACATCAACAATAAAAAAGGTAAAAACTGAAGAAAGTTGTTCAGTAAAAAAATTAGGGGCAAAACACATTTGTTGTTCTGCATTTTTCTGCATTATTCTTAGACCTTGTGCGATTCGTTTAATTGTTGAAGAATTAACTATATTTACCATATTAAGCACAACATAATTTCTCATGCCATTATATATTAGGGATACTTGTATAATTTAATACCATAGGTTCCTACATAACCGCGACATGATGTATATAGAAATAGTATGGCGCCATTGCCTACCTATACTTGTGCAGATTTTTTAAATTAATTATTTCTTTGTTTATGTCACTAGGTGTCTGCATTTATGAAATCCAGAATCACAGTAACGTCTATTAAGATTTTTTCATTTTTGTCATTGGCACTTCCGTTAGTGAATAAGGGGGGGGGGGGCTCTGTATGGAGGACCCATGCTATTTCGCAAAACCAACGATTTAATTGTTTTTGGGGCAGCACCATTCAATGGCAACTAAAAGTTAGACGACTACAAAAATATAAATCAAGATATCTGCAGCGTTAAAAATCGCGGGCTGAAACAAAAAAATGGTCCCTAGGGAACCCCCCCCCCTTAGGCAGTTAAGTGTTAACCTGTTACAAATGTAAAATGTGCACTGAAATGTTTACGCATTTAATGTGCAATAAAGTTTCCTCTCAGAAATGCGTCCACAAGATTTGACAAAGTGGGGGTCACCTTCCAAACATATACATGAATGACCAAGGAATTGAGCACCTGAAATGAATATCAGACTTGAAACCTATTGTAACATGTCTGGCCGGGAATGTTAGGAAAATAAGGGCTGTATCATCCTTACTTATGTGATATATGTGTGTTACCACCGCCTATTCACATTGAAGTTTTCTAATACTGCTTATTAACCCCACTTAGACAATAGTATAACCTGGATGGGGAGCAGATAAACTATTAACGGTTGCCCGAATTTTAGGGAAAGTTCACCTACTAACATGCCATGACCATTCGGCTCACGTCTTGTCAGGCGGAATTCAAATAAAATGTGATTAAGTTTCATGGGCAAATATCAATTTTTGCCTTTTTCTGCCATTCCTGTAGAATTAGGTTTGGTACGGTAGATTTACAGGAAATGACCTGAAAGTGCAAAGGAAAGATAATAACTATTGAAAAAAATACATATCTTTTACTGATGCAAAAAAACAAATCTTCTAAATAGTTGAAATTCTCCACTTAACAAATATGTCCGATTTTTCCCAAGAACGGTTTCATCAGATTTTTAATGGTTCCTTCCTGTTTTCAGAATATGTAATTCTACATGCTATTTGAAGCAGAATACAATAAACAAATATTTATT
>JAMKCH010084663.1:0-40977 GCA_023653785.1 Ophioderma brevispina | reverse complement strand
AATATTCCCCTGCCTCTAATGCTACTAGATCAAGGTTAAATGTTTTAGCCTCTTGATATGTATTTTTAAAATGACTGTTGTATGGCTCTTGTACATTAGAAAAACACATGCCTGGTTTAAATTAATGACTGCTGTTTGGGATAATAGTAATCCACTATTATCATTATCTAGTTTTATTTAACAAGTAGGCATGTCTATGTAATATCAAACTGCTCCTTGTCACTTTTGGACCATCCTCTTATATATTGTATGCAACAATTATGTAACGTTATGCATGTCAATATGAGATCATATGATAATAAATGCACAGTGCACTAGATGTGCTCTGTGAAAAGAAAAAAATCATTTTAGATCTACTTTACGTGAACAAGTTTAAAGGAGGAAGTTTATTTGAAGACTGGAACATTGCTATTGATTCCTCTGATCACAAAACCGTCATTTGCAAAGAATGCAACTTACCTAATATATTCTTGTAGAATCATTTTTTGCGTTTTGTTTTATATTTTTAGAGAAAACAATACTTTTGCGTCGAAGAAGGAATGAAGACTACCGTAATGCCAAGGAAAAAAGGTGCATCTTAGCTCAGCATAGGTTTTTTTTTTTTTTTTTTTTTTTTTTTTTTTTTTTTTTTTTTTTTTTTTTTTTTTTTTTTTTTTTTTTTTTTACTATATAAAAAGGAACAGTGTTCACAGTGATGAGCTACTGGAAGTTGGAACAAACTCTTTTGCCCTTACATTGCTTACCACTGATAACAACAAAAATTGCAACAAGGAGACTACAGTTTGCAGGTCATTGCAAAAGAGCCAAAGGGAGGACAGTGTCCGAACTTGTTACATGGAAACATTTACCAGGAAGGAGAACTAAAGGACGTCATAGGAGGATATATCTGGTGGTTGAAATCAAAGCTGCCATGCAGGACCGTCAATTCTGGAAAGCCGTCACCAATGCTCGACAGCAAATGTCGACGGAGTGGGTGAGAGTGAGTTGCTTTTTCAAAGTGTACATCATGCATCACACCAACACAATTGAGTAGAACGTCACTGATGCACGTCAATTCACACTTTATTGATTGCCTTGTACCACGCTGTTATTGATGTGATTTGCGTGTTATTGCAATGCAGAGAGCTACTGCCTTTGATTCCATGTAATTGAGTAAGCAGAATGTACTTCAATATGCCAATTTGAAGTTAATGGTGACAACTCAGCTCATAGTGCTTTGAGGTAGTTTTAACCCTCGTCTACCGAAGGGGGTTACCACCCCCCCCCCTTCAGGTTTTTTCCACGGCTTGCTAAAAACCCCTTTTTTGGTGCCAAATTATTTAATGTAATTGTCAATTGACATGTTCCGCTCCTTTTCATCCAAAACAAACATCCACCGGGGTATAGGTAAGATACAGGGTGATCCCAAAGTGATTTTTTTTTTTTTTTTTTTTCCCCCCCCCCCTTGGAAGAGAAGTACCAACATGCCTAACACAACACAGGAACATCACAGAGACTTGATTTTGGTACAAATAGATAGATATGGTCCTCCTCTTACAGAGTACCACAACATTGCCTAGCATTACTCACAATGACGTCATAAAGTTCGCATGTCAGCAAAAAACTGAGTTAGGAAAAATCAGATTTTCAGGCGGTTTTCACGCTCATAATGAGAACATTACTAGTTTTATTAATGACAGCATTTAGAGCTATAATAAGGTGTTTGAGGTCGACTACAATTGACGAAATTATCCCAATTTTCCCCCCTATATTCGTTATTTTCGGACTTCCTCAACATATGACGGCATGGTGGACGTCATAATGGGAATGTTGGTAATTTCTTGGTATCAATGGAAAGAAGAATGCTAAGCTAATCCTTTCGGTACCAAAATTTACAGGAATCGGGGTTCCGTAACGAAAATCCCAGTGGGGTGGTAACCACCCCCCCCCCCCCTTGGAAGAGAAGGACCAACCTGCCTAACACAACCACAGGAACATCACAGATACTTGATTTTGGTACCAATAGATAGATATGGTCCTCCTCTTTCCAGAGTACAAACAAGCCTAGCATTACTTCACAATGACGTCATAAAGTCGATGTGCAGCAAAACTGCGTTAGGAAATCAGATTTTCATGCGTTGGAACTCTACTGATGAGAAATTACAGTTTTATATAATGACAGCCATTTTAGAGCTATAATAAGGTGTTTGAGTCGCTATAATGGCGAAATATCAATTTTCCACCCTAATTCAGTATTTTCGGACTTTCCTCACCATATGACGTCATGGTGACTCATAATGGGAAGGTTGGTACTTTTTTGGTACAATGGAAAGAGAATGACTAAGCTATCCTTTGGTACCAAATTTTACAGGGAATCGGGTGTTCAGTAACGAAAATTCCCAGTGGGGTGGTAACCACCCCCACCCCCCATTCGGGAGTTTTGTTGCAAAAAATGGCTCAGTAGACGAGGTAACTTATATTGACTATGCAAGGACGTTAGTAATGTAAACAAACAACGCTTATCGTGTATCGTAGTATCTACCACACAGAAGGAAGGCAATCAACAGCGAGGCCATATGATCTTAACCCCTCTGCCGTAATCGATGTTGGAAGCAATCATTACTGATATTTTTTGAACGATGTATTGTAGGAACACACACACAAAAGTGAGAGGTACAAACATACAAAATCTACCAGTGTCCCCGTGTGTATTTGTTGTTTTTGTGTATATATGTACATCGTTGGGGCATGAAAGTTGAGCGCATAATTTTTTTTCTATTTTATAATTTTCTTATCTATTATTATTATTGCCCATAACTGCCCAGTGTGAGGAAAAAAAAACATTCAGTGTTCAGACACTCTTTTCCCATGATGCCCAGGGACCCAAGACGACTTAGGACAGCCAGGGGTTTCCAGCATACTCTTATCGAACTGGCTGCGCTTACATATACAGGCGTGATTCGCTAGGTACAATGGACCGACGCCTTAACGTCCCCTCCGAATATGCTGGGGTACTAATGGTCGTCTCTTTGACTAAATTTGAACATGTTTACCGATTTCTAGTTAAGCCTCCATATTGTTTGAGTATGTCTCCTCAGATTCCTCGAAGATCGTTTTGAAAAGGATGGTGATCGGACAAATTCAAGATGTTTCATGAAACCACTTTTCTGAAGGATGTTTTCACGAAAGTTGTAACCACCCTTGCAGGGTCATAAGCAGTAACACTTTGAATTGTTTTAAATGTAATTGCTTAAAAGCAATAGCAATTAGAATTCCACAAATAAACCTAAAAATATGGGCAAAACATTATTTTCAACTTGAGAAAAGGGAGAAAACAAATTAAAACACGGCCTTGTTTCCACGAAATATATATGTGCAATGATGATGATGTCCTAATGGTCCAGTCTACCTATGCTGAACACAAACGATGCATCTTTAATATATATTTTTGGTAGGTGGCAGTGTCTGCCGTAAAACTTTCCTATTGGTTTGTACAGTGATATGGCGAATCAAAGTGATCGCTTTTCAGCAGATAATAGTGCCCTATTGGTAACTAATAAGCTAACAACGGGGGCGATGGATTTTAATATTTTTTTTTTCATGAAAGTACGTATCCAAAAGTTTACAACATATATAAGTATTTTGATTAGAAAAAAACAACCGTCACTCGTAAACTGACAAAATGTAGTTACTGGTCCCCTAGGAATCCCCTTGTCCACTTATATAAAAGTGGTTAGTTAGGTGTGATCCAAACTAAATCATAAATAAAACAAGTGCATTTACTGTTAACTTCGAGTTGGCAAGGGTGGTGCATTGACAATAGAGTCCCAAGAGCTCACAATTTTTTTGAGTTTTTTTTTTGATAATTGTGGTATAGAAGTTACAAACTATACCTAAATGGTAGTCAAACTTTGGTATAATGTCACAATAAACGATTTTGTAAGTAGAAATCGGGATCCCCGAAAAAGCGCGCCACATCACAAATACATCTAACTTTGACTTTCCTGAACCAAAGGAACGACAAACGGTGAGCGAGACCTACATGGCGCTAGCTAACTCATCTTGGAAGGATATTTCCAGCACCCACTTAATTATTATCGGTATACGTTATTTATTTCTCGGTTCATTTACGATACACCGAAATGGTTCGAGCTTACCATTCATAAGTATAGGTTTATTACACATTTAACCAAAAGCAACTTTGCAAAAATCCCAACATGTTCGGAAAACTTTCAGCGGCTCTTCTAAAAAAATGTACCGTTGTTGCTTTAATTTGACAATGCGTTTGTTTCATCACTTTATACCAACAGCCTCATCTGCAAGTGTCACAGGTTGTCCCGCATATGGTGCCAAGGCTTGGACAACTCAGTTTCTTTACACCAATACATTATTTCTCTATGTGTTTTGGTTTGTTGTTTTTTGCTTGTTTTTATATTTGCTCCTTTTTTCAGAAAAAATAATGTAACTCGCTAGATTAGTGAAATTAAATCACAAGGCTGAGTGTACACCATCCTAGTGTAAAGCATTTTGGAAGTGTTACTACCGTGGGATTTTTGACAGCCTGAAATTAACAAACATGCCTGCTTGAGGATATAACGGATAGAATCTTGGAGAATCTTGGTATGCTTCCATTGGCTTTGGCATATCCCTGCGAATGTTTGCATGTCAGCATTTGCATGTTGTAAGAACATTGAGTTTATATTTTTCCCAGAATATCAACAGCTCATGATTATATTTATGCTTTAATTCATTTAACCGTCCCGATTTTTTTACAACTTTTATTGAATAATTATTGAAGAAGATGTGTTATACTAAAATACTACGACGACTTATATTATAGTGTATATCGTTATGAAGGTCATATTTCTTTTTTTTCTTTGGGGTAAATTTTGGGCAAACCATGTTTTTTTTTTCTCCACTTAATGTATTATATCGTTCGTGGATTCGCATAGTGTCGAATCCCCTAAATGCTAGTTCTGGAAAACGGCGTATGAAGTTTGAGTTACGTAAATGCGGTGTAATGAATAAAATGAAAGGAAATCGCGTTATTGAGTCGTGTATGATAAAGAAGTGAATGGTTCCTAATTGGCGAGAGTATTAAAATACCAAGAACCAACTGTTTTATTATTCAAAATGGCCGCTGAATGTGATTTGACTGTTTGTCAAAACCTAAATGTTAGATTCGCTGTGTTCTATAAGAAGTCGAATATTTATTCGACTGCATGAAACCCGTTGATTTCTACTGCTGGTAATGGTGAGATTATTATAGCTACGGGTTTTTACTATTTTAAAATGATAATGCCGACAATGCTTCGATGATAAAAATAACGATGGTGGCAATAACGATGGAAACATCGAAGCTTGATGACAATGATGATGGTGTTAGGAAGTTGTGAACACAATGTACTGCCTGTTATATAAACATTAATGAATATTATGCATTATGCAACAACACACAATAAATATTGGCTAGAATTGTCCACAAATTAAGCTCAGGAAATATTTTCAATGTAACTGGAATGTTTCATAACTTTAAAAAGTGGTCAATAATGAAGAGCCATAATTTTCTCGTTGTCTTAAAAAATTTTCATTACATAATATACTTCATATCCTTTATAATAATGTACACGCTTAAAATATATATCGAAATTAGAACTAATTAACAGTTAATTTGGGTAATATATTCAATAGTTAAATCAAACATGTAAACAATTTTAGTGGACACTATATACGCTTATACAAACTTCCCACAGAAAATAACAATTGTTCCTGAAAGGGACTTTTTTAAATAATGTATTAGTAATCATTTAGTTTGTAGAATATCCAAGTTAACCCTAAAAAAGAAAACCAAATTTTGACAATATGCTTATCACCCATGGAATTCATTATTAAAACACATGCTTATACAATGTTGGTACCAGTGGATAGCTTTGGTCCTCCGTTTTCTATTGGTTCCAACATAAGTACAATAATACCCAGTATGGCGTCACAATTAGTTCGTCAAAGTTCGCAAGTTGGCCAAATTGTTCATTTCCAGACACACACATCAGTGTATAAAATGCAAATTGCACCAAAAAGGCAGGAATATCGGGCTTCCATGCGGGTTTTGGCCCCAATGACAGAAATTGACTGGTTTTATATAAACATAATTTTAGAGTCATACATAACTGTGCACAGAAAATAACGGGTAACGCAGTATCATTTATAGGCGAATAATGTGCCCCAACTTCCAAGTACATTATGAGCCTATAGATGGTACTGCAAACCCTTTATTGCTATTCTATTAACTAAAACAACTTGATTTTATAAGAAAATGCATTAGCAGCACATTATTGCACAATATTGGGAAGTAAACTGACCAATCAGAACTTGCTGCATTTTAATAATGGGCAGTAGAGGTAATATAATTGTTCTTAGATGGCAACCTCTACCCACCAATGGACTATGACGGCGTATAGACTAACCCGGTGACGGTGCTACCTTCAAATTATACGAAAGATTTTTACTATTTTTTAACGTTTTTGCGCACCGGAGGAAAGTTCACCTGGTTTGGTAACCCCTCGCCTTTAGTAAAGCGAGGGCTAATGTCATTAAGTCCCCTAAAAGTGATAAATTTGTCTTTTTTGTAATGAAAAAACTGCAAAACTTGGATAACTGTTTTTTACGATGCACAGATCGTAGGTTTCAATAAGTACAAGTAATATAATTAAAACACAAAAAAATGTAAAATAACATGACATATCCCTCATGAAGTATAGAGAGATAAATTTCACCGTTCGTCCTAAATCTTGACCGACCTGTTATCAATTTTGATCACTGAAGTAGCAATCTTTGTCCAGCGAATGCATATTCGTTCAAAATTATCTGAGAACTTTGAGATATTTGGAAACGCAAAGCTATCGAATACAAATTCGATTGTTTGTAAAACCCTTTTTATACATATGGGTGTTATTCGACAGGGGCTATTTTGGGTAGGAGATGTAATTTCACTTTTATTTTTGGGTACATTTAAGAGTACATAAAATGCAACCAGAATCAACTATTAACCAATTTGACCAAAAAAATCAGATTCGACAGTATGGCGTGACCACGACGATATATTTATCAACAATTATAGTTGATAGTATATTTGCACAGGGCAAGGTTTGGGTGGAGGTCAAAATTTACACTGGTCGAATTGTTTTGAAAGTTATACCAAAATAATCGTCTAGTCGTAAGGATAGAAAGAAAGCATAGTTTGCCAATTCTACAATATTTAGTTTGAATACTTTAGGTTAGATAGATCCGAGTTACCCTGAGTAATTTCTTTTAGAGTGATCGACCGAGGTTTTGATTAACTTATTACCAACTCGTTTGTCTGATCAAGTCATAGCCGAAAGTATAAATTTTAACCCCTTCATTGGACGTTCCAATAGGGTAACGATCGTGACCTCTACCAGACCATATCCCTATGTGGACTAAATGGAATATATGAGCCCATTTTGAAAAATATCTGCACATCAGAGTTGAAACATTTACCCAGGGTGACCCATGACATTGAAAACGCATTGAAACTATAAAACCGTAGAGGGGACCATAATATAATTATTGATTTAGAAGCTGGCAAAATGTTGGAATAGATTTTAGTAATTTAATACACCCTCTCACGTGTGCAAACCATGTTATTAATCCTCTGCAAAAGCAAGATTACCTTTCACAATGTTATAAAACACTTTGATAAATACAGTATAGGATGCAGACAGAGATAAAACATCGTTGCAATTTTTTTTATTCCGAATTCGGCTCTGTTATGATACAAGGGTATATACATCTTATGAACTCCCGCGTCCGGACCACAAGATATTTTATAGGTGACTTTTTATCTACAAGAGTATAAGGTACCTTAGATAATAAAGACGATAATATAAGTTGTTAAAATTCAACTCATTTAAAAAACAAGTTGAATTTTTTCGGGAAACAAACTCGTCCCCCAAATTACTTTTAATAAAAATACGATTTTTATATAGGACATATTAGCCTTCGTAATGTATGTGGTCTAATGTGTGTGCGAATCGATTCGTGTATGTAAGAAAATTTCAATTTTGTATTTTCTGTACAGTACCAATTACAGTACCAAGGCCTTAGGGGATCCTGTAATGCAAGCATTTGCTTGTAACGCCATTTTGTAAACGATTTTTCTCAAGGATATTTAGTGAAAGATAAAATAGAAGGTTCTTACGAATGTATTAAAATGCACCTGAAAACGACACCAATACATGTACAACATCTCTGGCTGACCTCGAAGTTCTAAAAATCGGAATTGAGGGATATATTTATTTTGGCAAGAGATGGGCTAGTGCAAGATCAGTCCCACACGTGCAATACAATTAATCTTAGGACACTAGAGATCCCAAACATGTGATTCCTTTTACCAAACGAACCCTTGAAAGTGTGGAAGATAGTACAACTACCTAGGCTTCGAGCTTGCTTTGAAAATTTTCAAACGCAGGCAGCTGCCAAGAAGTCCCAAAAGTGCTTGGCATGTTTAGGAGAAACCTATGGAACTGCCCGGAAAAGGTTAAGGTTATAGCTTACACTTCGGGTGTTCGACCCCCGCGTTAGAATATGATGCTACCGACAACGGCCTTACTGACAAAAGAATATCAAAGCACTTGAAAGAATTCAAAGGACACAATTGATTCGATGTTGCAAAACGTTTATTCGAGGGACACAGTGACACTGATACGATTTGTAGCCGAATTATAATGGGATATATTAGAAACCAGACGTCTGATTCACAGGCTGTCTCTGATGTATAAGATACGACAGGAACTCAATGAAATTTCCATGAGTCAACATCTCACTCAGAACGTTACCTGCAACCGATTTCATGGCTAGAAATATTCAACCAGCAACCAGAATTGATTCCTACAAATATTCATTCTTACCTGCTTATATAATTGATGTAAGATACAACAGGAACTCATTGAAATTGTTTGTTTGTCTGTTTGTTGGTTACTGGTCACTTTTAAAGATAACTTATTATAGTTGCGGAACAATCGAAATTGGTTTAAGTAAAGGCAAGCTGAGCAAAGCCCGTTGTAAGCCCCTCAATTCAAAATGCTGAAATATAACGGTGATGATTGTTAGAGGGCTTCCTTCTCTCCTTATCCGGCGATGTCCTTTGAGAGTTTGTGGTCTGGAAAACTGAATTTTGAACCAAACTAGAGTTTGTAGAGCTGATAAAATACATTTCCCCCTATTTTGCCTAAGGAGCTTTAAAGTGTGTTGTTTTGTGTGTTTATTTTTACTTGTAATGAGTTTTAAAAGCTTTGTATTCAATAAGGTGCCAAAATTGCTGTTATTTTTGTATAGTTTATTTTTACATATTCTGTATACTTGCAAAAAAATTGGTTAGTCCCCCTACCTACCTGCCTAATTTTTAGTTGCACAACTTTTGAAGAAACAAAAACCGAAATGCTATTTCCGAGATCATTACCTTGGGTTCACTTGCCCGTGGCAACAATTATTTTCTACATATATGTGATCATTGCCATTTGTGTTTACACATGCATGTAGACTTATGATGCTTACAAATAAAAATCATAATTAAATTTAATTAATGTTTAATTAACTAATTACATGCCAATATGTAAATAACCTAAAATATATCCGGAATCCATCTCCCTGTTCAAATGAATGGTCCAATACACGGTTCAAGAAACAGTTCTCATACATAAATCCTACAATGTTTCAAACCGCTACTTTTGGTTGTAAATAATCGATTTGGCCTATTCTTAACACAAAACAACCATTAATTTGATTTTTTAGCGCACAATATGCGAGAAGAAGCAAACAATGACCACTTTTCGCGCGCTTACAAAATAATGATTCTTCTTAATTTCCGAACCGATCAATATTGTTCATTTTTTTTCAAATATGATGTTGATTTGGGTAATCATTACGTGTTCCAAATTGCACGGAAAATCCCCATTGGAAAGTTGGACCTCCACTATGCACCAACGGGAGCGTAAAAGACCTCCTGCACTTAAAATGTTAACCAAGATGCTATTAAAAGTAATCATCGTTTTATATGTCACTTGCTCGAGGTTTTAGTTTATTGTAACGGTTAGTATTTAAAACAAACACAAAAGCAAGAAACAACCAAATAAAACTAAAAAAATAAAAACAACAGCAGACAAACACAAAAACAAACAAAACAATTACAGTTCTACCTACATTTGAATGGTAGGGGATATCATTACTTAAGTTGGATCTATCACAGACAGACGGGAAAACGTGGTAATATACAAACAAACTATACAAACTATACATTTTTTTTTTAATCCTTATAATGAGACAAATACATTTTGGTGTACATTTAAACGTAATTTGACGTGATTTCAAATTTACCCCTGTACTAATTTTACCCCCTTATTTTACATAGTTTCCTACATTTCCCAGAGGTTGGACCCACCCCAAAATTCTGATTCTGCACCCTTCAAACTATAGAAAAACATTCTTCTTCCCCAAACTTCACGAATGGGACTCTGATTTATAACCCTACTATATGGTCTGTATAGAGAATTGCATCAATAAGACTTGGTATATGGTATTAAATGTGATCACGTAGGAGGAATCACGTACATGCAATCTAATATCTATCCGCAATCAGATGTCCTCTTCAACTTATTTATATTCTCCGAATATACAATGGGAAAAGTAATGCGTTGCTACAGCTTTGAAAATAAAAACCTAAGATACAGAATAATTGACAGTAGAATCATAATTAGTGAAACCACATTCTCGGTTAGAGTTATTACCTCAGCAATACCATTGTTGTGATAGCAATTAGCATATTGAAGTCGATAAAACATTTCGACTCATTCGATAAAGACAGTTGAACACGGTAATATCTCGGCGAACAGCCTGGTGGGTGGTTATGGTAGTACCACTTCAATCGAAGAACTCATTATATCGTCGTTCCCGAAGGATAAAATGTCATAGGAAGTATACATATATTGTGTAAATTCTCGGTATTACTTTATTTAGGTTAAGCCCGCCTTCATATTCATTTCTTCGTCGGTGTTGAGTTAATGCGGCACACTTTCTGACATTAAATGTCTGATAATGCATCAAAGCAGACGGAATTGTATTCCCGGTCATTCTGTGCAGTTCAAAAACGTACTTCCACTTTATGTCTTTATTAAAGCCAAATAATACAAGTGGCACTGTAAAATGAACCATATGGGAATCGCGCAAACAGCTTTAAACCCATAGAGGTTCAAATTCCCGTTTTTCTTGTACACGCTGTACACAACAAATTTCAGATTCCTCCATATGTCCATCATCTCGGTCAGTACACAGTCAAGCCTTGTGTCCCGTGGTGAAACAGCACTACAAATCATCTGCCTGTCTAGTCTGAGGGTATCACTTGGCTTATTTTCTTTCCTGAGTTCATCTAGATCTATTGAATTGACCATGTACACTATGGCTTTCTGATAAAATAAATAAAACAAAATAAACTAAAAATAAAAACCAAACACAAAACCAACCAGCCAAAGGGGACAGATCTTGAGATTTTAGGCCCACTCTAGCGGTTGATATAAGTTTCCCGAAATACTGTCCCAGCCGATCAGGCAGCCTCGTTTTAAGGGGAGGAGCGTCGTCTGTGTACCCACAGGGATTGTGTACCACGGCATCAAATTCCCGTTGGCATTCTCTTGAGATGAATGGCTCTCCACGGGAAGTGACAGTATGAGCTTATAATAAACGGGGAATCATTTGGGCCCTTTCTTCTTTCGCCACAAGGTTTATCCTGCCATGATTAAAGGAACAGGTAGTCCCATCATGATGGCAAATTCCCATGTTGCAGCGGAATGAAATCGTGAGTTGGCTCATCCAAGGGGCGTAGCCGGGGGAGTAAAGGGCCGGTGGCCTTGCGCTTTGCAGGCAGGATTACCGCGCAAAAGGTGTAAGTCACATGGTCAGGTTGCGACAAGTAAATTTGACCAAAATCGTGCAGGAGGGAATTAGCCCCAAATAACTGTAACATGTTGAAACCCAAAATTTGTCGGGGCTTCCTGGTACCCCCACCGGGGGGGCTGCCCCTGGCACCCCCTAAGACCCTGAGGCCGGGTCCTGGACCCCACCATTTTGTCGGTCAGATCCGACACTGGGCCCTCAATATCAGTAAAGCTACCTCCAACACTGGCCCAGCCCACACAGATTATACGAGTACGGAATGATAGTTCAAGTGGATAATAAAAGACATATACAGTACGTGATTCCACAGTGTTGTTTTACACATGACAGAAGAGGCCGGCACCCCGGGTACGAAATGGTACCAAATGAAAGCCCAAAGAAGTTATTCCCAAAAAAATCTATCAAAAGATATCATGGCATTGGTACATTACGACAGAAAATAAATAAGGGGGATTTTTTTTATTTGTTACCCTTTTCAAGTTGTTATTTGGTTGAATTTGGTCTCAAGATCCTATTTAAAAAACTAATTTTGTTAGAAATTACTATAACACACTTTTAACCCCGCGCTTCCAAGCCTTCTTGTACATGGGATTACCAAGAGGGGATGGTCATCACCCTCCCCAGGAATTTCTTACAAAAAGTCCAATGCTGGGATTTTGGATCTAATGGATAGCTATGGTCATCCTCTTTCCAAAATAAGTACCAACATACCTAGTATTGGCGTCATGATGATGTTTTCTAATGTTTTTTTTTGGAAAGTTTACAAACTGGACACTTTCACGAAAATAGGCGAAAATCCAATTTTGAGCTTAAAAGGTGAAATATCGAATTTCCATGCTGTTTTCAGCTCAAAAGGATTGCCGCAATGTATACTTTACATAAACATTAGAGTTTCGTAGAGTCATAATGTGCAGAATATTTCAAAAATATACCATATTTTTTTTCCTTGGTTGGCAACCACCCATTACCTTTACGGCCACCTAAACCCCAAGTAAAGGTATTATAGTACTTCACACTCCCCAAAAGGATGAGGAAATAATTACATGGAGCTTTTACGAAAGGTGTTGTATTGAAGGAAAGTGGAGGTGGTAAGACTAGTGTTAAAACACAAGGGTTCCGTGTTAGATATTGAAGATACATTTTGGTTGGAGTTTTTATTAAAATGAATCCTTACAAAGCTTGAATGCTTTGAAATTCCCAGTCACCCCACACGAAAGCACAACACCAGATTTAAGGATATGCTTACCTTATATATTGTATGGCTGCTAAACTCTGCATATGCATTCTTCCATGGTAAGCAGAACCGAGTTGATTGACATTCGGGATAATTCTCACCCATTCTTTTGAAGTATTTCATTTTTTTTTAACATCCCGCATTAATGGAACTTCCTTGCTAATGGAATAACTGAGCACCTCAAAACTTTGTACAGACGCTGTACATCTTGTTTTTAAACCGAGACCCGTAAATTATGATTACATCAACTTGTTCAATTCTACTTCGTTACGACGGCTTCATAACTAGACCGCCGGTTACTGAGCGGTTCAAGGCGCTGAACATGCTTTATTGTTTAAAAAAAAACAATAGAAACCCACGTCCACCGGTGGACCATCCGAACAGCCGGCGGTTTTGAAGTTTTGAGTCACCCTTACACCTGTTCGTGAAAGAATTCATATAACTCATTGCGTCCTGCCTAAGAAGGAATGAACATATGAATGACACTTTTAACTTCTTTTACTTTACACAGCTTCCTCTTTTTATGTCCCACAACACATTTTTCATATACATGGAACCATTTGGATATCGTGTTTTCCCCGTTTTTTTTTTCATGATCCATGTTTCTCTGCTTTTGTGTAAATGGCAATAATTTGATAATTATATGTTTATTTCGGCTATCCATTGTGTTTTTCCTACATGCACTTGTCAATACTTGTCTTGTCTTGTTCTCGTACTTGTTCCTGCGTCTTGGATTAGAATTTCGTTTCGAAGTATAGTGCATTTTTAACAATATTATAACATTTTGGCCACATGTACATACACACTGTTTTCTTGCCATTCGGGAATGGCTTCAGGTGAACAAATGAATCCAATCCACTTGACACTATTTGTATTATCACGATTTTCAGAAGCTCAAGACTGTCAATTAAATATATACAAGTCCGGTTTACTAATTTAACTCTCATTATGTGATCTCGGAGGAGGAATATTTTACATAGGTGAACAGATTTTCATTCAGCCCTTACAACTGCACGCAATGATTGATGTTTCATAGTCAAATTACGGTTCTTATCATAGCATCAAGATATTTGTGATCGCTCGTCATTACGGTAGCAGACGCGAAAACCTCACACACAATGACAAAGCTACATTATACAGTTTTAAGTAAAAACACCCCATAATGCCATATTGAAAACGTGCGCAAGGATTCATCATAACCCTTATGTGGTAACCCTTATGTGGAAGAAGATGGTAGATATTAGTATGGAACCTTGAAAAACATTGTGCTTGACATACATCATGAAAGACACATCCGTAGGCCACTCTCAACTTTAATTACCTGCCCATTCCTCTGGTGCCATTTGTCATTTGCCATTGAAGACTTCGTGTTTCAATACTCATCAGCCCTTTATTTGAACCACACATTCACAAATTCAACAATGGTAATCATATTAAACCCCAGTATATCAATTACTCGCTTGTTTTTACAACAAGATTTGCGTGTTGTTTGGGTTTTTTTTATCACAATCACACACTCACATAACCTTTGTTGCATTCATACTAGGTCTACTTTCCATACAAGACAGATACGTTGAAGTAAACGGTAAAACTGATGTTTTTTTTCTAGATTACAAAAAGAAATACTCAAATTCAACAAATTAAAATGAGTAATTGTGGCTAAACATAAGCATGTTTAGCACAATCCAAGGACTACTTTCCTAGAATCAGAAGGTCCACAGCTTGAAGCCCTGCCCCCCTCAGTTTTTTGTCCCGATTAGGCTACTATTCCTAGGCACATGGGTCCGAACTACACCGTCCCCCGATTTACAGACTGTCCCAATAAAAACTAGAACAATCAAACTAAAATAATAAAAAATATAAACTGTGAATTTTTTGCAAATATTTTTGACGTTATTTGTTAGAAAATGATCCTAATCTAAATCTTCGCTTTTATTCCATCACTTTGATGGCCCTAAGCGAGAGATTTGTCAGTTAAACGCAAAGGATAAAATACCAGTGGGCCATTTTCACCGAAGGTTTCAAGAACTAAAGATATAAGGCGTGTAGCATAATTTTTGGGATTAAACCCTTTTCAAACAAAAAAAAAATATTGTTCCAGATCAAGTGAAGTGATTTCATGGCATTGAACTAATCATATATTATTTTTCAGTGAAAGGCACCAGGATTATTATGTGTGGTGAAACGAGGGACTCACTCTCAGGGGATCATGGACATTTGGGGAATTTCACTGCTGAAACTAATGTAACATTCTACAAGTCTGTTGAGGGACAAATGTGTAGACACCGCTCTAATGTGGAGGAACAATTTACCATTCCCCTATTCCCCACTGCCTCCAAGATGTCAGGGAGGAATATAATGAAGAAACCAGTGTTCAACAAAGAGCAATAAAGGAAAGGATTATTAGTGTTCAAAGCTCTCAGTTTACTTTCAACAAGGGTGTTTTTATGGTTCTACCTTCTGCTGAAACCTGGAGTAAAGCTGAGACAACAAGACTGTTTGGAATCGCATTTCCAATGCTACATGTATTTATTAGCAATTGCGACATTATAAAGTTATAAATTATGTTATATCACAAGAAGCAGCACTTTATACCTATACTCTTATTTTAATTTTCAGTAAAGAATGTCTAGAAGGTGATTTGTTGATATCAGGATAGCCGAAACTGGCCCAACAGGTCAGGTTTTTCAACTGTCTCAGATAATTAGCCATAACTCCTGAACCAGACCCCCAATTACACCAACTAAAAATCTCATGAAAGCTGGAACACTCCTAAAAATGATTCAGATGAACTTAAACTTTTTGCAAAAAAATGTATCTTTGATTGTATAGTATTGTATATTTTTTTTAGGACAGTCTGTATATCTGCAGGGGAACTATATCTCCTTTCACACGGGCATCACAGAATTTTCAACTGAATTTTAATCAATTTCCTAGTTTTACTACAATGTATTTTCCACTTTTTGTCTTTTGGTCATTCTTTTATGCCACTTTCTTCCAGATAAGACATATTAATTCCTTGTGTTTGGTAGTCATGTACTTATTTTTTTTCTTTCGAGGGGTCTATGTACGCTAACATTTAGTGATGGGATTAGCTTTAATTTTACATACTATATAATTTTATATACTAAGTACTCTTTTTTCAAAACTAAGCGTTTAATGATAATGCTTGAAAAAATAATGAGCCATGAACAAGGCAGAAAGTAATGTGCAAATCCTGATATAATTGATGAGATTAGCAGCAATCATGGTTGTGATAAAGTTTCCTGCCTTTGAATTATCCGGCTGGAATATAGCATGCGTATTTTCGCCCTAATTGTTAAGGGTTTGCGACCAACTGTGGGGCTATTTTTTTCTCAAATTAATGCGAATTTACCTATTTGTAATACAAGCTTTATAACGGCTTATAGACAATTGACGTTTTGACAATTATTATAATTTTGATGAGGTTGCTATGCATAGCACTTTGTTTATATTGACTCAAGAAAAATAAATCTTAATAAAAGGTTAATTTCACTTCAGCAATTCATTGAATAAATCCAATAAATAAGCAAAATGTCGAATTGGGTGATCTGTTAATATCACGCACGGTAACACTTCTAAAGCATAAAGGTCTGCTCTTTTATCTCGAAGTTGTAAGTCCATTTGTAAAAAAAAATCCTCAAACATCAAGTATATCATATGGTCACTGAATATTCTATTTAGGCGATGTATGGAGCCAGTTCGTAAACGCATAAACTTCTTCAGCTGCAGTCCTTGGTCAACTGTAACGAATGGGTTGTCAGTATGGAAAGAAATTATTGCATTCCAATCCAATGTACTTTGAGGGAAAGAGAAACAAAATGCGCAGCGGTTAAAATTGATTGGGAGATTACCTTACGAAAACCTATTTCTGCATGCGCAAGCACAAGCTTTTTCATGCAAAACATGTAGTCTAGGCTTCTCATTTCAGGGGATAAAACAGTGCTCAAACTGCAAATATGGCAGTCATTTGACAAGGGACGTACCCATTTAGGAATCGACTAAAAATGCAACGCCACGAGTAATCATGAGAGTGCAAAGATTACGGTAGTGTTACATAGTCACGGGATTTGGTAAGTCGTTTCATTTACGTCAGCGCGGCTTTATTCTTCAGGCTGTAACTGTCTGATTATTTAAACAACAAAACACTTTCGAGTTCCCCAGTAAAAACATTAGTCGTGACATTAGCTCAGGACATTAGACAATGGTAAAAAAATATATAACCGAACCCTGGGTATGATTCTATTAACACTTAAGTGCATAAGGTCTTTTGTGAACTCCCGTTGGTGGATAAGTATAATTGGCCATACGATTCATAACTGCCAGAATTCCTCCAAGGAGGAATTGAATTTCCTGGGAGAAATTGATTTCCTCTAGGAGAAATTCCAGCCAATGACAGCGCTCCTTATAGATGTAAATCTGATTGGATAAATAGTCCAGAAATTAATTATTTCTTCTCTTGGAAATTTAATTTCTACTTGGAGAAAATTAATTTAACCTATGATAAATTACAATTTCTCCTAGGAGAATTCATATTCTGGCCGCTCGGTCATAAGTAACTAATAAATTTATTCTAGTAGAAATTCGGTTCAAACGAAGAGCTATCATTGGCTGGAATTTCTCATAGGACAAATTTAGCCAAAGGGAGCGCTATCAATGGCTGGAATTTCTTCTAGGAGAAATTAATTTCTCCTACCCCTCTCTTACTAAACCTACAATATTAGAGAAGTAAATATTTACAGCCAGCCCGTCACTCATACTTAATATAACAAAATAACCTAAATACGGAGATAATATACCCTCATATCTAATTGCGATTTATTGGCTGGATTTTCTCCTTGAAATTCGGCTAAAAGGAGCGCTCTCGTTGGTTGGATTTCACCTAGAAGAAATCAATTACATAAAATTCAGAAATTGCCACTTTAAATCAAATTTAAAAATCTAAAAAGAAAAATACACAATTCATTGATATTAAATTTTCTAAAAGTCGTTTAAAATCACGTTATCATTATTCAACGGTCTTGATGTACGTTAACCTGAGGTGTATACAGTAACTGTGGTTTCTAGGTCACTGCATTTTTATTCATTATACTTCAAAGAAACTTGGTTGCAAATCTAGGTTTTCTAGGGCTTCTGATATAGTTGAATAGAAACAAAAGCCTTGATAGTCTTTGGAAAGAGGAGGGTTTGGCACCCATCCTGTACTCCTTTTCAGCTGTCAAATGAAGCAGGTGAAAATGTTTATTTGAACAGCATTTGAGGTTTAATGTGACTACACGGCGTTCCACGACATTTAATGCTTTGCAGCTTTAAACACGTCAACACGAAACATTGGTAGAACGCAATTAGAAACATTTAGTTCTGTCTCAGATATCATACAAACGCTCTCAGTTGGGACGCCAATGGCATTACCTTTTTTCGAGATATGGTGCCCGATATGACGTAAGACGTGTTCGCAAAAGAATCAATTGACATCCGATAACAAAACGGTAATTACAGACTACATAGATTATTCCAAATTACATCATCGACTGGGATGGGAAAAGCGTCTCAGACAGCAATCAATTTATCAGAAAGATAAGGGCGGCCGTCTGGATTAAGACAAAGTAGCCATTAATTTAAACAGTGACGTTGAATATCTATAACCCCATATGGTCCACTTCTATGGAGAACTCCACACCCTACGGATAAGAGTGTAAAATTTTCCCGCGGAAGAGGAAGTAATGTCGATCATCAAACTATCATCGAAATGCGAAAGCTAAAGGTTAGTCAGCAATTTTGGATTTGTCTAACACGATCTTCACAAGTTACTGACAAACGTTGTATATATGTCAGAGATAAACCGAGCATTCCTCCTTTTAACACAGTTTATTACGAAAAGTTAAGTTTATCAATCAATAAGCATTAATCACTTCTTTCCCACATGATTCCAAAAATCGAATGATTGACATACTAACTTAGTTTACATTCTTCAAGTTACGATTTTTCAAGTACCCGTATAAGTGTATAGTCTGATGTGAGCGTGTAGTAATCGAGTGGTCAAGATATATGCATCTGATACAAAGGGCTCGACGTCGGTGCAAATTCCGGCTGGGCTGTTATTGGAATTTATTCATGTATGCGTTCAAGTTAGAAATCCCGTCTTCTCATGGCTCAGTTGCAATTGAGAAAAATGAAAGACGGGATCACCTATATATATCCCTAACGTCTCCTAATTGTATTTTAATGCACTTAAAAAGTCACGGAGCGGACCACTGCCTTGTTTGTTTGTTTGTTTGTTTGTTTGCTGTTGTTGTTTTTTTGGGGGAATTGCCCCTAGATCTAACCAGAAAAATAACGCTGCCTCCCTTGTTTGCGGTGATCGTCAGGTTTTCCTCAAGGGACGTTAGGGATATGCGTAGTCGTCGCTCAATCCTCCCATAAAGTAACGATTACAACTGCGTGATAGCAATATCCTGTTTGTTTGTTTTTTTTTTTTTCTTCTTTTTTTTTTGTTGATACATACACAGAGCGATAATGTTAACGGGATCTAGAAATAACCCTCCCTCTTGCATAATCAGGAGTTGATAGGCACTCGCAAGTCGTACTTGAAACTCACCAACTAACCTACACCTACGGAATCCCATACTTTGGTCATCTTCAAGACAAACGAGTTTCGGTTGACTTTGATACCATTTTCTCAATTCTTAAAGACAATATAAGATTTCCCCTCGAAATAAATAAATGGGACAAGGAGCCATTTTCCATACCCTTGTGACGAATGCAGAGATTTTCAATCCAAGTGCTATATGATTACAGTCGAGTCTGCAAACCGGCAATTTAATTGTACCGAAATTCGTTCCATCTATACAATTGGGGATGAAAATCCAACTTTCACGTATTTGCTTTGTAATCGCAATGTCCTCATTCTGTGCGCAGGCATGCTCGCCAAATTGATTGCGTTGATAACTTGATTGCTGTGTCATCATGGCCGGATATATATTTTTTCATCTGCGAACGTTAAACATCCGTGTGTCATTTCGTGTTGTTCAGTCACTCACTTTTCTCATTGACTCTCTCATTCGGCGATTGGAATCAAAGCACAACCTTGGTACGTCGATAAAAACGTTTTACTTTTGCGACAACTACCAGTACTTTCTCGAATCTGTCTGCGGTCACCTTTTCACACAGCAACACATGTTTGCACATGTTATGCCCTTCATTAAGACCTACGTAGTACATCCACAATAATATAATTCCAAGGATTGTAATACCTCGCGATTTTCAGTTACTCCAAAGTATTGAAATCACACACCATAACAGAAATATTACAATTTCCAAAAAAGCTGTAGCCAAATACAATCTTAATTCCGATGCTTGTGTACCTGTTAATGTATTTTACAACCTTAAAACACTGGAGAATTTTGATATATCACCTTATATCCCTACTTTCTTCACTTGACAACCAAAGTTATAAAACGAGGCTAATAATAAACGTTTATACAAATCCTGGGGTCAGATTCACGAAGCGCTCTTAACCAAACTGAGGGCATAGTTTCATTCTGAGGTAGTGAGTTATGTCATGTTTAAGAGTGTCAGCTCCAGTGCCCTCATCATCATCATCATCATCATCATCATCAACAACAACATCGTCGTCGTCTTCGTCGTTATCGTCATCATCATCGTCATCATCATTATACCTAATAATTGATCGTGCCAAAATTATATGTCATCTGAAACCTTTCTTTAACCCTAATTACGAATGCCCGACAGTAACATAAAATAAGCCGCCATATAGTAGTGTCACATTTGTTTGACCCGCGGTGCATCGAAAATCCACTTTCCCAAAGAACTTTTTCCTTAAAAGTTGCCTCAAAATAGGAGAACATAAAGGTATTTACATTGCTGAAACCGATACAAAAATGCTTCCCCTTATACACTTAAAGGGGCATTGTGATTCCAGCACCTTCTGTTTTATTCATGGTTCACTAGATAACCTTGAGAAAGCTTATTCCCAACATTTGAGTTGATTCCGATCTTGCGGTTTTGTGTGTTATGAGCAAAGATGTTTCCCACCGTCCCATAGGCGACTGTCCTGTAATTTTGTCCGTTTACTAATTTCTTACAGGTACGAACGAATTTGCACGTTAGATGGTGTATACATGGATTACTAAGGCTAACGGTCCGGATGATATAAAAATCTCAACTTTTTTAGGTAAGTCAGGGGGATGAGGTTGTCGATCACGATTAATTAACAGTATCTCATCATGTCAAACTATATATATATATATAATATATATATATATTATATATATATATATATATATATATAATATATCTCGACTTTGATAGATTCGCAAACTTTAAAAAAAATATGTTGTGGATTTTTGTTTGTTTCCTTGTTTGATATAATTTGGTGTGTTTTTATTGGTTGTTGTTGTTTTTTTTTCCCTGTGTGATTTAATGATATTTTGGAAATATCGGCATCTTTTGTTACGACAAAAACACAAAGGTACTGGTGCTCATAAAGTTGGAATTTTTTTTTCAGACCAAATCTTAAAACAAATTTCTATTTGAACGCCTCCAATATAAATATAGTAGGTGAATGATTACAAAATGATCTCCACTACCCAGGTGAAGTGAGTCCATACATAATTTTGAATTACGTAACAATGTTATTTGTTGGGAGCCAGACGTCTGTGGTTTGTTCCTTTTCTCTGCTCCAAGCCTGCGTGCAAGGATTCATGTTTTCATAGTTGTTTGTTACATTTACAAAAAATATTTTATTCCAACTTTATGAGCATCAGTGTACATAATTTATATTATGCTGAGAGCTTTTGTACATGTGAAGTTATTTTCTATATTTATCCTTTGCAACATGCCGAGAAAGAATCTAAGCGATCTTACAGCGTAAATAATGCGAATTTGGGATGCCAAATAAACCCGATCTTCCATTTCGTATATAACGGAAGGATAATGAGCTACATGACTGTCTAAAGCCTTATTGCGAAACAAGTTTTGTCCCATTAGGGGTTTAAATGCCACATTTTCTAAGTACGCGAACGAAATGCGTGTGCAAATACGACTTTGTGTGAATACAAGAGCATGTACGTGAGTGTCATACCTATAAACCTACAGGGACTTATGACAGTCCATGCCAGACACTGATAGTAACGTTTTAACATCGCTGATTCTGCAATACTGTCTCGAAATCTCTTAAAGGGGAACAAAACCCTAAATATTCGATCAGCAATATGAATTATTACCCATATATGACTGTTCGAATAGAAGTAATTTCAGTCTCTGAAACCTATTTCCTCTAAAAATTAAAGTATTAATTCAGTGTTCATGGTTGTATCCATTTTGACTTTTGATGGCGTAGCCTGGCCCACCAAAGAGTGCCTGTGAACAGTCATACAGGTGTCCTACATTGGAATACATGTAATCCTAAAGCATTTCTTTGTGACGGTGAATTGCGGCTATTCAAAACATCAAGTTCCATGTGTATTTAGAAGGCATCAGATGTTAGATAAAGACACATGTGTTTGCTCAAGCTAAATTGGCTGATAAGTAGATTAATTTCTTTGAACCCAGTGCCCGTAGTAGTTCTATACTGTGTATTAGAAAAAAAAATGGTTGAAAACGTATTTCTGCCAATCATTGGACCATACACCTTTCACGGGAAGTAGATGATTTTTCTATTTGTCTGACTTTATAATCCGATAAGATAGCCGGTTCATACACACCAAATTGCAATTTGCATCTGTCTATTAACAATTGATTCCCTGCCAATGAATGCACGTGGAATGTTTTGAATAGCCGCGCCATTCATCACTATAAGAATAGATGTTTTGATGTTATTATGTGCTTCATATGAAGGACCCTGCAGGATTGCTTTGCGGCACTCTTTGGTGGGCACAGGCTACGTCATCCAAAGTCAAAATGGATTCACCCATAACACTGAATTCATACTTTTATTTTTAGAGGGATAGGTTGAGGAGAACTGAATCACTTCTATTTGAACGGTCATATGTATATATAACATTGGTCTGATCGAATAGTTTAGGGTTTTGTTCCCCTTTAAGGCCAAGATCAATTAAAGTATATAGGTTAATTTGTCCTTTTTTTGCAAAGGGTTGAATGGTATTTTAATTAACTCAACGGAACGTGTCTAAAAACTATGTGAGCGACGCAATTGCCATTTTGGTCTAAGTGACTCCGTTCTACCAGGTTAATTCTACCTAAAAGTCTTGTTTATATCGGCACGATGTATCCGATTAGAAAAAGAAGAAAAAAAGTCTCTACATTTGTGACCTTATATAATATCCCTTCATCGCGGCGAGTTTCTGATGATATGGCTTAGCTCGGTGTATTATTACCACCGTATGGGATGTTTTCTTTTGAAAATGATAAACGCAAAAAGATATAATAGGTCAGCAATGACACTTTGAAGTGGCTGCTTCTGAATGTGTTTGAGAACGAAATCTAGCTACTAGATATCGGATTGGTAAAGCTATAAATATTGCTTCTCTTTGATAATTGTTTAATTTTGATTTAGTTTGATTTCCAATCAAACATTACAGGAAACGTATAAGTATTACGAAACATATACTGACCTTACTATAATATGATAATACTAAATGAAACTAAACTAAATGACATTATCACCGTTTGAAACATATGCAAACTCTGTCGCTTGGGGTATTTACTAAGATATCCAATAATATAGTATGTTATATAGGCACGGAAGCTTTTAATTTCCTGTATTGGGGAACGCAAATATGAAACTCAAAACCATAACTCTTAAGTGTATAAATATATAGAAAGAGATTCCTGTGAAATGTTAACTTACGGTAACATTCAATATATCGTTTCCATCGCCAGTTATGTTTTCATGATCGTTCCAATATTTAAATTATTCATAGTATAAGATTTTGGTTGCTAGCTAGGCATCAATAAAACTTTCTAACATGACATCTCTGATGCTCTGTTCTTTTACAAGTCAACACTTTTGTTCTTTTTTTACATCACCGCCTCCTTAAAACTTTAATGCAATTACAAAACTCCTATCGTTACCCTTGCGTCTGTGCATACATGTGTGTGATCTACCATTTCACCGTACCCACCTTGCCCCTTCTCTTAAACTGACACCTAAAAAAAGGTAGTGATGAGAGTGCTCCTGGCAGAAGGAAAGTTGTCATTTTAATACTATACTGTATTATTAATCAAAATATGAATGTTTATGAATTGTAAAAATGTTTTCTTGAGTTGAAAGATGAAATCTCCTATTCAACGAGGCGTTGACCGAGTGGAATGGAACATTCAATATGAATAAAATATTCTTTGCATTACACGAATGAAAAAAATCATATGTTTTATATAACAGCTAAGAAGATCCGTGTCATTAAGCGCTGACTTTACCATGACACTAGGCTAGCTACGACCCAGGGCTAGACCTAGCCCGGGCTAGGCCTAGAATAAACGTCACTTACATTTACCTCTCCTATCAATTGCTACATCCCCAAAAGGACCCCAATGGAAATAAGCTTCCCTATTTTTGAGGCTTTTTGGGCTATCCTTGGTACTCTTTTGATGTTTACTCCATATCCCCAAAATTCCGCTTTTATATCTGGTAAATCGTGCAATTGATCAATTTTTGTATGTATAATGTTTATTTTTATATCTCTTTGCTGTCTTTCTGTATTTTGATATGCGAGTACTGAATAAATATGATGATGATGATCCACTGCATTAAACGTGGGCCAAACAAAACTCCATGGCCATGAATTTCAAGTAGAACCTGCTGCAAACATATTTTTGCCGGTAGAAATTGAAACAAGATGTCGCCCGATCGTTCGCTCTCGCAAAGACTTTCTACAAAGGCGCAAGTTCTGAGAATCACTGCAGCACCCTAACACTGACCATAATATATCATGATAGCCACAGCAAAGATCCGTTTAAGCGTTTAAGTGCGTGCATTAGGTGACCCGCAATTTGTGAAGACGCATTAGGCGTGCAATAGAACGAAATGTTTGAACAAAAATGCATGCCAAATGCAATACAAATCCACTGTGACGTAAGTATGCAATATAGCATTCATTAAATGACATGTGACCAATGAAATAAATGAAAAGCGGAGGGAAAAGTTTGTACGGGGGTAAATGCATTAAAAATGTTCAAATTGAGTTAAAAATTATATATACCATTAAACTATTGTAAAATGTTTAAAAAAATATAGTTTGCCTTTCAATGACTTATAGTTTTAGTGTAATGGGACGCTAACAGTGCAACGTTGTCGTGGGATAAAATTTACAAAATAAACTGATTTATTAAAACTGGTTTGGAATTTTTCAGTGAATCACAATCAACATGATCAAAAAGTGTATATCCCTAATGGCTGTAGAGGAAAATCTTACGATCGCCGCAAAAAAAGTGGGGTAGCGATATTTTATCTGTTAGATCTAGGGCAATTTCCCCCTAAACAAAGACAGGGTCCGGCTCCGTGATTTCCTTTTTAAAGGTTGCATTAACATGGTTTTAAGGTATGCTAGGGATTAGGTTGGGAGTGCAGGGATTCAAACGCCAACGCTTCCAAAACGCCTTCGTGTGCGGTCAATAACGCTCCTTGACGTTTATTCAGAGGAAAACGTGCTGGCGCTAGTTAATTGTGTATGTTGATTTCGTTTTTCGAAGTGGCGTAGTAAAAACCTTATTGATTTATTTCCTGTAAACACTTATAGTATCTGCTCCCCTCTCTATCCCGCCTTTGTACAAAGGTGTTTGGCGTTCTTTTCGCCGCCGGCCTGGGCCCATGTGGGCCCTTTTCCCTTTTGCCTTCTCCTCCAACAGCTGCGATCTGTCTGTCTGCGAGTCTGTCCGGTATGTGTTCGTTCTGTTTCAACAGATCCTCTGGGTGCCTCTCTGGCCCTGCCGGTCCAGGTTCGACCCCCCATTGTGGTTTGGTGTCCCTCCCCCCACTCGGGAGAGAAGTACCCACATCTACTACGACACAGGGGAATCACAACAACACTTCTTCTTCATCTTCCTGTAGAGTACATTCCTCTGAATAGGTAAAGTCGTACCTTTGGAGAGCAGAGGCTGCGTGCGGGAACGCAGGCAAGCAGCTATACATGGTGACGTGTATAGTACAAAGTAGGCCTATTGTACAGGTTGCGTAGAACACTGAGCTCCTTATCAGTGGTGCGTTGTGCAAATAAAAAAAAGTCACAGGCAAACTAGCCACGAGTGTCAGTGGATGCAGTCTGGTATTAATCTGCTCCAAGGTGGCTGATGACACTACGCTAGTAGGAAGTAGGTGCATAGAGAAGGAACAGTTGAAGAACGACTGTTGGTAGGCAATGATGCGGCAGTGAGGTTGTCGGTATTGCATGGCATGTCTCCTGGTGGCCTTGAGTGTTTGGGGTGATTAGAAATCGGAGGTCCAGATGGAATGGCGACGAGACCGGAGACTATGCGCTACATCATGGTGACTGCTGTGTGCACGTCTTTCATGTAGAGTATCCCTGCAGGTCTTGTAGCATCTTGGTGAACTACTTTTTTTGTCGCTGGGCGCAAGTCGCTTTCCAAATCTGGCTTGCTCTCTGACCATATCAACTCATTCACAAGATCTTTAGTGTGGGGGTCCCAAGACAGACGATGCATAATCTAATGTTGGACGGGACGTAGGTGAAGTACGCCTGTTCTTTGATCTTTGGAGGGCATTTCCTGATGTTTCTGCGGAGGAATCCAAGAGATTTGATTTGCCTTCTTGGTGATATATTTACATGGGCTTCCAGCTCAAGGATCCCTGAATCATCACGCCAAGGTATTTTGCATCGTCTAATAGTGTGGAGTGGCAGTCCATGGAGGAAGTAATGATCTTTTTCTGTTGGTGATTCTGAGGAATTCACATTTGTTGATATAAAGCCATCTGCTCAAGTCTTCTCCCAGTTTGAAGCTGGTTGAGGGAGTCTTGGAGCGCAGAAGCATCGTTGTGGAATGTATGGGTCTGTAGAGTAGTGCCATCATCAGCAAAAAGGCGAATGTTGGACTTCGCATCAGGAGGTCGTTGATGAAAACGAGGACAAAAGTAAAAGGTGCCAGAAAACCGTTGCCTGAGGGACGCCTGATGTTACATGTGAAGTGAGCTCGTTATTGTCCTTCCAAGGACACTTGTGGCTGCGTCCAGTAGAGAAAATCAAGGATCCATAAAAGAAGGTGTCCTCCTTAGCCGACGTTGCGTAACTAAGCAGGAGTCCTTCATGAGGCACACGGTCGAAGGCTTTCGAGAAGTTCACCTGCCTAAGATGGCATCAATTTGGTCTTTATCCCGAAGTCCTTCGGCCATATAACCGTTAATTGTGAGAAGTAACTGGGACTCACATGAGTGGATCTTCTGAATCCGAAAACTGCTTGTCGGTGAGAAGGCCATGGTTGTCAAGGTGGTTGATGATTGGCTGTGGATGACAGTTCCATGATCTTGCAACATATGAGTGAGCATATTGGACGGTAGTTAACCGGGTTTATGTCTGTCGCCTTTCTTAAAGATTGGTGATAATTGGCTGATTCCATGTATTGGGGATTTTTTGTTTAAAGAAGTCTGGAAGAGAAGTTCAGTGGTGATGCTATTCAGGACGCGCCCTCTTTCAGTAGGTATGCTGGATGTTATCAAGTCCGCAGCGCGAAAAATGGTTTAACTTAGTCAACAGCTTATGTACTCCTTCAATAGTAATGGTAAAGTCTGGTACCGTTGGGTGAGGGTGATGCGCCAGATAGGTAGAGATGATGTGTCTTCGGTGGCGAACACTGAAACAAATTGTGTATTTACATGTTGCTTGGTGTTGCTGTCACTCTGAAGTATGCCATCTTTCATGAGGGGGAACTCCGGTAGTGTCGCATCTCTACTCCTTTATAATGAACCAGAACTTTTTGAGTTGCTGGAGTCATCATCATGGATCATGTTTGTGACACAGTCATTATATGCCATACGGCAATCCTGTTGCATCTGCTGTTTGAGTTTCTGTTATCTAGAGCAGTCATTTTTGGATCTCTTTTTACCTTGATTTGATGTACGCCCTCTTTTTTATAGCCAATGATTTTATATGGCGAGTTATCCATGGTTGTTAAACCGGGTGAGCCATCTTGGTGGGGACACAGTCAGATATGATAACTTGTAGTTTTCCAGCACAAGGTTCCCACAAGGTGTTGATAGGAGTGTCAACAGAGTTATTGGGGTGAAATCTGCAGAAAACTCCCTTAAGTGAGACCTGATGATCGACATATACGCTTTACTCCAGAGGAGATTTTCCTGGAAACAGGTTAAGGCGCTGGCACGAACATGGAAAACGGGAGCCCATCTCCGTGTAGCTGATACGCGGCAGATGTTTGCAACTCTGATAAGTGAAGGCGCTGTTGGTTAGAAACAAGTCCAAGATGTTATTTTCTCTAGTGCAGAAGTCAACAATCTGAGATAGGCCAAGGTCGTGGAAGGCAGATAGGAAGCACTCATTGATAGATTTAGGTATTTGATTCGTTAGACCAGTCTATATCAGGCAATTTAAATCACCGCTTAGCCATATTGTTGCAGAAGGATACTGGCGGTGTGTTGCGCCACTTCACTGCAGGAAATCGGGCATAGGTAGATCATTGTTGGTAGGTCTATAGCCCGGAGGATGGTGGTCTGTTTTTGGTACAGATTGTATTTTTGGTGGCTAAACAATTTCGCAGGTAGTATCAATCTTAATTTCACCGTCGACAAGATCATGCTTTGTGGCCAAAAGTACGCCGCCATATCCATCAGGACGGTCACGTCTGATAGGAGGATTGTATCCAGGAGGCATCATTTCGCTGTTACTAATGACCCGGCTTTAACCAAGTCTCGCTGGCAATGATAATATCTGGATAACAAGAGTCTACTGTTTCCCAGAAGACTTCTTTTTTGCATTAAACTCTGGATATTAACCGAGAGAATTTTCAAGGGCTGCAACTGTTCTCTCCTGTTGGAACGTTTAACGGGGGAGGAGCGTTGAATAGGAGAGCCAATATCCGAACCACTGGTGATACTTGAGGCTGAGTTACTGACGGTCTGCTTTTAATGGACGAGTGGAGCAGCAAGCTTCAGACAGTGGTGATGAAACGAGTTGGACAAGAGTTAAATTGTGTCAGTATTCGGTTATGAAAGAGTCGGACATGGATGCTGAAAAGTTTGGCGATCACATGAGAGCAAATCCAGGTAACGTTTGATCTGTTTATTCGATCGTAAGATGAGGAGACATTCCCCGCAATCAGCGTTGAAACCATGTGTCGCAGCTGTCCATGCAAGCAGCCATCCGTGGACCGCGACCAACGAACCGCTTTAGTTATACACCGCAGGGGTATTTCGGGTGTATGGGCCTGGATTAAGTTCTGGTCACAAGATTGCACTATAAGCAAGATGCATAGGTATAATATTAAATCTAAGTTTCAGTTTCTTACTTCTATTGTTAGTTGGAACAGGAAGCCCCTTGACGAAGTGAAGGTTGAGAGATGATAAGTTAGCTTGAATACTGATAAAAGATGCTTGAGATATGATGAAAGGCAGTAGTGGTTGTTATAGCAAGGCTGACAGATGGATACCAAACACTAATGATGGAAGAATCAGTAAGTCTATATTGTTCATGGGTGGAAAAGTTACGGCAAAACAAAGGCATACCAACAAGCAGCTGTTATTAAATGCTGCTGTGCATAATTTCTGGGAATGAAACCAAGTAAACTCGATAGGTTGTAAGGTAAACAACGTTCAAGTTGCCAAAGGTCTAAAATAGTCTGCACAAGATGCCATGCAAGATGAAAGCTAAAGCACTACGATACATACATACTCACGGCGACGACCCTTGCCACAATGGGTGAGGATAAGCTTAGACGTTCAAACCAGTGCAAAATTGAGCTGGAAGGTCTAAAATCCACCACAAAGATGGTAAGAGGTTCAGAGGTCGCGATTAGCGGGAACACACACTTTGGGCTTCCACTCCCTGTTTGACATCCCAAAATTTCCATCTCGTTGTGAATTAAACTCTCATGTGGTGAGTTTGGCTGCTCCATCGTGTCATCCACTTGGTACCAATCATGGCCTAGATTGTTCCAGTATGGAGTCAGTAAAGTTCGCATGTAACCAAAACTGTCAATTTCCATTTCAGACAGTGAGAATAAGGGGAAATAAATTTTTCACCAAAAAAGTTAGAAATCGTGGGATTTTCATTGCGTTTTTTAGCTCTACTGTTGATAGGAAATGACTAACTTTTCAATGCGATGTCTTTTAGGTCATAAATGTCGAATATCAATTTCCCCCCTATATCCAGTATTTTCATACTTTCCGTCATATTGACGCCATAGTTAGTTAATTATATTTCGACACCAAGGGAGAGAAGAAATTGTAAGCTATCCTGTGGTATAAAGTGATAGAAATCGAGAAAATAACGCGGGTGGCAACCCATTTCACCTTTTTGGGGTTTTGTTACAAGTATGGCTCAGGGAGACGAGGGTTAATATATACCTAACGAATGTACTAAATTATAAAAACTGTGCGAATGTGATAGACTGGAAGGAACAATAGAATGTGGGATTGTGTTAAGGAGGAAATGTTGCTGAAGTTTACATAATTAGATAGATCGACTCGGAGTTTGGTTGTGGGATGGGTGGAGAGTGAGAGAGATGGTGAAAAAAACGCATCTTCAGGACTTCCCCCACATTTTGCTGTATAGAAGAAATCTTTTCACTCGTAATTCCTAACTTCTTTGCACGCCGATAGAAATCAGCGAAGTTCATGAGCTTTGAAACACGACCATCTTTAGGTCAGTGTAAAATATATATATTGATTTAAATTGGTGGACTGGATTGATTGACTGAAATTAAGGTAAAATGGCAATTCGGAGCTAGATATTTAAAGAAAATTGGCGGGGGTTGATTGATTGTGACTATATTACATTGAGGAAGATATTGAAAACTCGGCATGTAAAATATGCTATGTCATTATCATAAAGAAAGCAAGTATTGTTTTGATTATGATAGACACTGTATAAGCATGCAAAATAACATGTGTTAGCTAGGGATCTACACGATGTTAACCCCTCCTATTGATGTGAATTTGGATTCTCATATGTTGAAACACCTTGGGAAGTTACTTTTATGCTGATATCTACTCTAGAAGAAAGTAATTACAGCTTAATGTTTGTAGTAAAAATAGTTGCTAAAGAAAAATTATCATGACAGCAATTCTTTTGAAAACTAATTAATTTGAATTGGGGAAAAAAAAAACATAACTCCATGGCAACGGTCCTTTAAAATGAAATTATTCCGGTTGTGTTGCCTTACGATTGAATGATGAAAAATATTCAATTTTGTCTGATTAATATTTTGCAAAGCTTTATGTAATTCAATCAGGACTTGTGTCGAAATTTCCTGATCCGAGCGCTAAGTATATATACTGGAATTTTGGCGCGAAGTCCAAAAAGTGGAGAATTAGCAGAAATCTTACGCTAAATTTGGAAAATGTAATACTATAAAAGCAATACGATATTGTTAACAGGAACATTTAGTTGCTAAAAAGTATATAGCCCGGGAGCAGCACACATTTGTAACACATCTCAAGTACAAAAGTTTGAGTTTTAAATACTTTACAGACGACCGTAACCCCTGAAACGTGCTTCTTAAGTGCCGCAAGTGTGCCGTTAAGGCGATGGGCCAAAACAAAGTTTGTACAGGGGTCCAAATTTGTAATTGATACTATCATGTTGAAAAGCACACCATGTTAGGGTGTCTCACCATTAAGATTCAGAAAAGGTATAGTTTTGTAATATGTACCGCCTAAAGTTTCAGAGTTATAGGCCAAAAACAAGCAAAATCATAATAAGGGTCATTTCAGTGTGTACAGGGGTCAATTTAAGTTGCTCCAATTTGGATAAAAAATGGTGCAAATTTTTAACAACACTTGGCTGGAGTGCATAGGTTAAATAGGAATAGTCTTTGACTGTCTTAAATGCTGATATTCCCCGATGTAGGGGGCACACGAAAGGTCAACGTCCTTGCATGTCAATGTGGGGTGTGCTTGATCTGTTACCCCCTTACTTTGTCTTAGCGATTTGAGAGCTCAAAACTATTCCTTAATTTTATCCGATGAGCTCCACCAATAATTTGCAACCATTTTTTATCCCATCGGAGCAATTTACAAATTTGACGCCCTGTACAAACTTTAATTACCCTTTTAATTGATTTGTGCTGTTTTTAGCCTATAACTCTGAAACTTAGGCTGTACATATTACCAACTATATTTTCTGAATCCTATGGTAGACACATAACTGGTGTGCTTTTAACATGATTGGATCATTTACAAATTTGACCCTGTACCCACTTTGTTTGCCCCCCGCCTTAGGCACCACTTTTCGGCACTTAAGAATCACGTTTCAGGGGTTCCCGTCAGTCTGTCAACATATTCAATCACTCAAACCTTTTGTCCTTGAGAATGTGTTACAAATGGTGCTAGCTCCCGGTTAATAGGATCAAGATTGGATTGAAATGATTTGAAATTAATTATTCGGTTTATCCTACAACACACAAAAAATCCAGAGAGAATTACACAGTAAATGCGGAGAAAAGAAAAGCAACTTTTTTGAGAAATTTACTCTTTTTATCCTGCTGCTCCTTTTCTTTTATTAATAATGCATTCCTGTTTAACAACAATATTTAAAACATTAACATAATAAATATACCTAGTAAAATAAATAAATAATACATCGAATACATGTATATAAATAACTTATTATGTATTATTTAGTATAAATAAATACAAATGCATTATATCAATACATTTATTTATTAATTTTTCTTTACTTTTCACATTTTTCTTAAATTTCGGGTGCGTACAAAATAGTTTCACTTGTTTATAAAACATTTTCTTTACCAATAATGTTGTCGTAAAAATGTAAAGCACTGATTTCCTACCAGAAACCGGTCGCAGAAGTACACTTGTAGAGACTCATTCACACAGGAGTCAAGTCAGGTTGTCCTTATTGTTGAATTTGTTTTTCATTCACCATTAGTTTGTTTAGAGCGGGGAGCATGGAACACTTGGTCAAACATATCGTTCTCCCTCGCCCCTCTACGAAAGCTTTATCACCTTTGGTAATTAGTGCCTCTCCATCAATGCTCGGTAGTTAGTACTCTCACATTGTGGTGTCACCTTTTCAATAGGGCCCAATTTAAGTTAAACAGGGTGAAACTTTAAAATATTCCAATCATTTCAAATTCCATGCCATTGTCGGTCTTGTCATAAGGGTTCCAAAATGTGTAGTTAATAAAAATTAATATTGGGGCAAGCCCTAATTTCTGTTTAGACGTCAATATTTTTTTTTTATTTATTCATTTTTTCTTTCACTACTTTAATTGCCATAGCCTGAATTACTTATATGATGAATACGTTTTTTATTGTCCACTAACGTGTGCAAAAGACCTTGTCCACTTAGAGGGACTACTAGATAAAAATTGACATTATGAAAGGACCCTTACTGAAATCAACTTCCACGAGTTTGAAAACAATTTTGGATGTTTTACATTCTGTTAACAGAGTAAAAACAGGAAGAGTTGGGGGTTCGCAGTTTTGTGGCAATTTCTGAAAAGCAAGGAGGCGACATTAACTGCCAGCATTTCCAACTTGAAAAGCGTGTTATCATCACTCACAGCCATTGCTATTGTATAGGTGCGAATCCCGGCCTATCCATCTTTCACATTGCCAGATCAATATCTTACTACCATCTAAAGTACAATGCCTGAATTCCGGGTCCGATGCTTTTGAATTTGTGTCGCAAAACATGCTAGATACACAGTACATTCTGTCAGGGATGTCAATACCTTGCTTTTCTGTTCCAGAAAGTGCCACAAACGGCCACCCCCCCCCTGGGAACTCTTCCTTTGGTTCTGACTGTTTTTTACGAAGTAAATATCCAAATTGCTGTGTCAAACCTCGTGGAAGTGATTTCATTAAGGGTCCTTCATTATGTCATTTTTTTTCAATGCCATTATGGCCCTTTGATTTACCTATGGCAATTAAGGGTTAGAGCCTTAAGCAAATAAAATTTTCAGAATATTATCTCACAAAAGTTCAAATGTCAGTTAGAACATATACAATTTTTAGCTACCGAAATCTTAGCCCATTTGCGTTTGATCGCGTCCTAATGTCCTTGTCTAGACGTTTAGGATCATCGCATGAACAACTTAGTATGCTTTTGATACCTTGTGGCAGGGTGTTTAAAGAATGTGTCAGTCAGGTAACGTACCGGATTCACGTTCACACTATTCTTTAAACCGTATATGATTGATGTTAGGTTTATACACCTGGATTATGATATATGGTTTAAATATAGTTTTGCCGCTTCACTACGGTGCCTACATTAATTAGTAGTCTTCATCTAGATGTATATCTACGATAATTGGCGTTTTAAACAGAGGCCTACCATGGGAACGAAAAACAATCAAAGATTGTCAATATTATATTAAGACAAGTGTCACTTGCAGCTGCATAATCACATTTAACAGTCCAAAGGGATGATTTACAAGGATGTCTAGGGGCACTGTCATCTCTGCTCCGATTGGAAGATATTAGTTTATAATGCATTGATGTTGCCGATAAATGAAGTTAACTTTTTGGCTATTAAACTGTTTGTTGCTTGCGATTGTTGTTTGCTTGTTTTGTTTTTGTTTTGTTTTTGGTTTGTTATTAACCCTCGTCTACCTGAGTCATTTTTTGGTAACAAAACTCCCGAAGGGAGTGGTGGCCTACCCCCTTGTGATTTTCGTTAACTGAACAATCCGATTCATGTAAATTTGGTACAAATTGGAGCTTAGAGACATTCTTTCTATTAGTATCAAAATAAGTACCAACGTTCCAACATCACAATGATTGGCATACTTTTCATACTTTTCATACTTTCCTCAATTTATGACATCACTATATGAAGTCATAAGTTGAGGGGGAAAGTATGAAAATACTGGTGTATCGGCCTAGGGTGAAAAACATTGATGTTTTCGTAATTTGCTGACTCAAAAACAATATGCGACTCCCATCAAGTAGAGCCAAAAACTACGTGAAAATCAAATATTCTTAACTTCTCGGTGTTGACAGTTTGCTGACATGCGAACTTCTGACGTAATTCTAGGCACGTTGGTACCGTAGCTATACATTGGTCCCACAATCAAGTGTCTGTGATATTCATATATCGTACTATGCATGTTGCTACCCCCGTCCCCGTCCATCACTTTGGGATCACCCTGTATCTTACATATACCCGGGTGGATGTTGGTTTTTGCATGAAATGGAGCGTAAAATGTCACTTGACAATTACAATAAATAATTTGGCATAGAAAATGAAAGGAGTGACAACCAACTCCTATATGTTTAACAGTATAAGATAATAACACACCGTCAAAAGTTGTTGATAATTGTTCAAATAACATTTTTCTTCATGTTATCTGGTGAACAGAAATGAAGGTACACCTTTAACATACTGATGTATTTTTGAGCCTCGATGAGCTTTGTATTGATTTGCTTTAACATAGTCAATTGTTTTGTTTTCAGTTTAATCAACTATTTTCATTACCAAAGGGGGGATGTATACTTAATTTAAATTTCTTCGATGAAGCTGTGTAAGTTTATTTTATACAGTGGGGATTTTAGTGGGTAGCAAGATCCGGAGGATTTATTTTAATGGTGCAGAGAAAGAACCCTACGTGAGCCATCCCCGAGAGGGTCCCATGAGGCCGTGAATACTGTACCAGGCTTATCAATCTCGTAAATGCCTATTTCAGAGTATTTTCACCTGATGTTATTTTAGGAATGCTTCTGGCATCTTTAAGGAGATATACCATCTTTTACCATTTCAACGAATTGGATTCGACATCTCTCATCGTCATTTTGAGTAGTTTCGTTTTTCTTTCGTGATGCACTTGAAAGGTATTTTGTTTGTTTAACCTGTTTTATTTTCAACAACACTCTATAATTTCTGGCGATTTGAGTACATAAGTTTCAATATATGCATTTAGAAATATGGGGCAATTACTTATAATTGCCCTTGTATTTTTTTCACCAGATACAAATACATGTTCTGTTATGTAACCTTGTTACAGATAACCCGAAACAACAAACAACAGTAGATAATAGATTTTACTGACAAACGTCTTTATTTTTTTTTTCTCTCCAAATTATTATTTATTATTAATATTATTTAAAAGATTTGTTTATGTGGGAATTGAATTTAATCGAAAATGGCCAATTTCACAGAACATTTTTATTGTTTTGGTAAAAAAATGAAATGAAATTCCGAGTCTGCTGTCTTAAAAAGTATTCAGCAGGAACTAGATTGATGTGTGTTATATAAACGAACGTTATTAACACTAAAGTACATGGGGCGGCATGTGGACCCAGGATTTCGTTCTCCACAATACTCTGTACTTGGTAAATGTTTACTCTGGTAATTTTGAACAAATCAACAACTTCTTACCACAACTGCTTTCCTATTTACCATTTCGTTCGGTGTATTACATAGTTACGGAAGTTTAAACCAAAATAAGAACAACTTCTTCTGAGAAAATCACATTTGAAAAATGGCCAACTTTGCAGGGTCAGTACAAATCAATATACAAAGTTCAAATTATCAAATTCATTTAAAATGAGAGTGTCACTGTAAATGTTATGGTGTATTTATGCAATGACGGTTGATTAAAATAAAATCCAATGATAACATTATCCGTCGGTACGAAACGCAATAAAACACGATATTGCCGATTTATTGTGCGACAGAGTGACGGAGTGACATCCGTAGCTAACCAGCAATGTTTCGAACATCCGACACATCCACGTACAGTCGACACCTCAGATTTACGTTGTTATGTATTTTGTTTCATACTGACGGATGATCAATTTCGGCAATTTGAGGCGTCCGACAGTGTTACTCGAAAGGGGACAAAGCGGGATTTTAATACACTTTGTTGCGCTCAAAATTGAATTTCTGTTGAGTGCAACAAAGTCGTAACTGGTAGGCACGACTTTATTGAATTACACGGGAAATCATGTGTATAGATACGCCATTTTATTTTTTTGTAAATCGATTGTTATCAAAGCTGTGTAAATAAAAAAAAATCTCCCAAAATGTACTGCCAATTTCCAAAAAGTGGCACAATTGTGATTTTACCCTTTCGTCGTTAATTAACTAAACATATCTCGAGATTAGAATAAGCACATTGAATAGAACAAACGGCATTTGAAAACTATGACTGTGCCCTTGACGAGTATGTAAGTATCATGTCACAACAGTATTTTTGACTTGCACATTTTTTTTGAGACAGGTTGTATATGGTAAGGAAATTAGAGCAAAATTACAAATGCATGTCAAATTCATATTGGACCACTCCCACTCTCTGTGTGGGAAGCAGTTCAGGGTAATGAGCACAGTGGACGCTTTGGGCATCTATTGGAACGGTTGACAAGCCATTTGCAGCAGGTCACCCTAATTGGAAGATCATTTGCAATGAGTGAATCCCTCTGGTGGATGTAGTACGAATGCAAGCCCAAATCAATCATGTGACATGGTTAAAAGTTGAAGGAGTCAAGTGTATTGTATATATTCTTTTTTGTACTTGGATTTCTTTGGAATGCCGTTCTTATGTTGTACATGGGTGTTTGCCCGAATTCGTGTGTTCTTATCTTTCACTGTCGCATTTGTTCCTACTTAAGCCTACCCTATGTATCTGGTATTTGTCAAATATGCATTTACTTCATTCCTGTTTGGAAATTGCTGAATATACAAACGAATGGTTTCTACATGACTTCTGCTCTAACTGGAAGTTTTCACCAAATTCACACGCTCTTCATTGGTAAATTGGCTGTTGATGGTTACCAGGCTGAAGACCAGCTATCTTGAAGCAATGCTCAATGTGTCATACTTTAGCTTTTTAACAATCAATACTACTACATGAATTAAAACATTAAAATGTTAACCTGTTCACGATTCTTTGAAAGGTATACCAAAATAAGTACAAACATACCAAGTATGGCGTCACAATTGCGACATAAATCCGCGAGCAGGCAAAATTGCTATTCTCGACAGAAAATAGGCGAACATTCAATTTTGCGCTAAAAGGTAGGAATATCGGATTTTCAGCTCTAAATGATGGCAATTGACTACTTTTACATGAACATAAAGTTTTTAGATAAATGTAAGATAAACGATTAAAGTAAAACTAAGCTTTAGAAGACATTGCATGCACTTAGCAAAATATTACTGGCAAAGAATTGGCGGGCAGATTGGTATTTCGAACGTTACTACAAAATCAGGTCTTGATTCCTTCGTTCTTAAAATCTAAAGTGAAAAAAAATCAAATAAACACAAAAACAATATGCAAATGATGCAAATTGCATTAAGGATATTGCCCAGAAGAGGATTATAGGCACCTGCGGTACTTTCTTTTCGCGGATCTTAAAACTACTAGCAAATCTAGAAATTGTATCACTAAAACACTTAAGACAAAATTTAATATACTGCTATAAGCAGTCATATACAAAAACACAGATGTAGCTCGTCTTGACAATATAAAAGTGCATAGTGTGCATGTCATTCTGAAGTTAAAACGGTCGTTCCATGGGGATTGAATCAAAATTAATGTTCGTCTTATACCCCATCAACACATGTGAAAGAATCGATTCCGACTGCTGTGAAAAGTGGAGTAGAACTTGCGGCAATGAATGAAACGGGAATGAAAGGCGTGTACGTTTTCGTAAAGAAGAGATTTAGATATAGATTAAAGCACTTGTATCTACACCATATGCGTACCACCCCGTCTTTCTTTTCATGTGGAAAAATAAAAAAAATCGGGAAATTTCCTATTCGTTTACCCAATTGGCGCAGCGATTTGCGGTTTTTTTGGCATACATCCATAGCAATTTTGGTTTTGGGATTGTTTTGTTTTGTTTTTATCTTGTAAATTTGTTTGCACAATCATCTATAAAATCAGCATCTCGTGTACTAGATTTAGCACGATTTAGGACGGTTTTCCGGGGACACTTTTTAGGAAAAAAATTTTTTCTCCGTCGTTGCTTAATGCACAATGAGGACCACGATTCTCTCGCCAAACAAATAAAGTATATAGAATTAGAAAAATCCACAACGAGAAAAACTGATTCTCGTGCGTTTTCTCGCCAACCCCTAAATATATAAGAATTATTTAAAAAAAAAAACAACGAGAAAAGAAATTCTCGCCACACAATAAAATAATTAAGAATTTAAAAAAAAACCCACAACGAGAAAAGGAATTCTCGTTCACTTTTTTCGCGCCAAAACAATTAAATACATAATTTAGAAAAAACACAACGAGAAAAGAAATTCTCGTCACTTGTTTCTCGCCAAACAATAAAAATACTAAGATTAGAAAAAATATCCACAACGAGAATGCAGATCTCGTCACTTTTTCTCGCCAAACAATATCTATATCCATATCCAAGGCTTAGATCAATCACGAAGGAGGAAACCCTCCTAGAAGTTTCTTTTTATCTTGAAGTTCGTGATGCCCAGCATGATTCGCTCCATCTTCTATGTGCAACTGAACGCATCTCCATCATGGTGGTATTCAAAGCCCACTTTTCACTGCCGTATGTCATAACAGGAGAATTAGTCATTGAACACCTTTCTCTTTAAATCCATACTGTGTCTTCTTATTTTCATGATGTTTTCACTTTTGCAAATGCTGCCCAGCTTAGTCCAATTCTCCTTCTATCTCAGGCAGTAAGTCACCAGCATGCATCCTGTCTCCCAAGGTAGATGTAGCTGTTGACCTCTGCAATGACTTTCCGTCTACAGTTATCTCGGACTTAATTGTGGGGTCATTAAACATCACTTTGTTTTTCCCAACGGGGCATGCGGAGTACGACCGGTTTACTGGCTGTGTAGATGTCATTGAGCATGCTTTCCAATTCCTCGGGAATGGCAATCAAGCTAATATCGTCGGCAAAGCTAGGGGAGAGAGATTTTCCACAATCAATGTTGAGTCTCTTCCTTACCAGTTAATCCCTTTATGGTGGCATCTTGAAGGCTGAGGTGAAGAGTTTGGGTGAAATGTTGTCTCCCTGTTTGCTCCCTCTCTAGCTTGCTATTGTCACTGTCCTTGGGAGCTTAGGGTGTAAGAGGATCAATTAAAGGTCAACGTCGTAAGAGATGATTGTAGGCTGGGTTAACTCCTTGGTGTTCAAGGCTGTGAAGAGTGTTTGAATTCAAAAGAGTCAAACGCCTTCTCATATAGTCAACAAAAGGCAAAGCTGAGTGGATCTTATTACTCATTGGCTTTTTCTTGTAGCTGGTAACAACATGTATGTGATCAGTGGTAGAAAAAATCCTGGTCTAAAACCAGCTCGGGCTCTTGGTTGGTGTTGTTCCAGCGTGTTCAGCATTCTTTTCAGCAGGGACCTGGAGAATACCTTGTACATTACAGGTACAGGTATATTGGCTGTTAGTTTGAGGTCAGATGTATCTCCTTTCTTTGGAGATAACTACAGATGGCATTCTCCAGTTGCTGGGGACTCTTCCCTCTGTAGGCATTGTTGAAAAGCTTTGTAAGTAACCTCTATATGGGTCACCTCCATCTGAAGCACCCTGCTGTAATGACTGTCCTCTCACAGGGGCTGTATCTCGCTTTAGTTCTTACTGCATCTTCTTACTTCCGAAGGCATGATGGAAGGGGTTGGTTTTCCACTTTTTGGGTACATGAAGTTTTTCTTGTGGTTGCCT